>JACXSJ010004260.1:0-14764 GCA_014851325.1 Pentalonia nigronervosa
AAAAAAAAAAAAAAATGCATCAACTTCCGAGCCGTATAAATATTATAATATGATAAACATACGACGCGTGTCGTAATCCATAAGGAGTTTATGCGCAATATGTCAAAAGTCACGATATTATATTGTTTTTGTACCTATACATTATAATATAATTATATTAATCTCATATCACGTTATTATATTTTCATATAGTAGGTCTATAGTAGGTATGGTCACTTACAGATCGAGTTTGTTTTTTTCGTCGAATAATACACTCGCAGATCTCTGTAGGTACCTATACTGTAAGACAATAGCTCCGTAATATGTATGTATATATTTATATTATAATAACAATTATATGTTTACTGCCTTTGGAATCCTCGAGGACGTGACGGACAATTATTGTTATTATTTTAATAGGTTTCAATGCTTAAATACGACGATGCTTGGAAATTATAACCATTGTGATAGTGCGGTTCGCGCATGTAGTGACGTACCCATATATTATTGTATACTATTATAATATAACATGGTGTTGCGCATACTCGAAAAATCGTACGGACTGTTTAGACACCAACTAGCACGCGGTTTCGGTTCGATGTCAAGTGAAGTTAAGACGTGTGTGTGTGTGTGTGTGTGTCTGTGTGTAGTAGAGATTTTTTTTTCTTCCGCTCGTTCCGTATGACGTACAATATTACGTATAGTGTTCACGTCAATCACGTCAACACGATATTTCATTAAAACGTGCGGTGCAAGTTCTCATATATATATGTGTGTGTGTGTGTGCAGGTATCCTCTCTCTGTGGAGGTTAAAACCAATTTGACAACGGCCGTACGATTACTTTTTTCAAACGTCCGCCGCCGCCGCCTGTCTTCTCACACCGTCTTCTGATTTTATTGGGAGTTTTTTTCCGTTTTCTTTTTTTCATTTCCAAACATGTTTGTTTAGCCGAAATAACGGACTGTTGTTCGCACCGCATCTATTATAACACCGTCTACAAGCGCGCTCACACGCATACAATAATAATAATAATAATAATATAAATAATATATATGTATAACCATATTATCGTCGTTATTGCCCGCGTTTTACACACACACACACACACACATCAAACAGGTTTACCTCGTTTGCTTCATACCAGTGTACCACGTCCTATTATATATTATACGCACACACCTAATATTGTATAATATCCGAGTGCGAATACTTATTTTATTATTATTATTTTTCGATTGTCCGCGTTTAATGTAACTAAGGCGGTTAACGAAAAAAAAAACCCAAATCTAAATAATATAATAATATGCAGACCGTGCACGTAGAGAATAAATATTGCTTTTTCATAAACATATTTTAACAATTTCGTTCTCATCTTCTCTCCGTCCGTCCGCGATGTCCGTGCGCTTCGTGGGGCCTTCTTGACATCGGTAATACCGGTTTTTAACGATGTTTTCCTAAGCCATGTGTGTGTGTAGGTGAATTGCTACAAAAAGCTATTCCAACACACATTTTTAAACGGATTGACGCGTTGTCGAAGTATAATAATATACGTACGTTTAACAGAGTAATCATTAACTTGTACGGAAATCCAAACTTCATTTGTTACTTTTAATCACTACCTCAAAGAGTATGACTCTTTACAGACGAACAATTTTAGTTTCCGCAGCAATTCTTCTTCTGCACTTTATCCATGATTGCTCGAATTCGCGATTTACCTATTAATTGTCGGGGGGGGGGGTTAGTATACACTATTGCAGGGGTGGCTGGCCAACATGAATATGATCGCGGCCACATGGATAAATACAATAATATCAAGAGACAAAATGTTTATAAATGTTATAAAATGTTTATGTTCATTTTAATATTAAAAAAAAAAAAAAATAATAATAATAATAAGTAAATTTTGGTTTTTGTTAATAAGACGTGATCCCCGTGTGCACTCTAATAACAACACATTTGTGGATCTGCAAATATTTGTTAAAATACATTATCGTTAATCAATATTAATTTCGTTCTTAACCTCCCTATGTTTTAAAGTGTAATATCTTAGCCCAATCTGTGGTATACATATCGTATAACATTAGAACTATTATTATACGTGGACGCATAATATCTAACAATATATGTTATTTATTTACTTTTTTTAATTAATTTTTTATCCATCAGAATTTCTATATAATTTAAAACAGCTCTTATAAAGATATATAATATACCTTACTTATATATTGTCAGATTTGTTAAATTAAGAATAATAATATACTCATTATTTTTCGTACCTATTATAGTTCTTACATAATAAAAACTTACTTTAAATCTTAACATGTATAATCTCTTAAAATCGAAAACACATTCAATTTAGCTTTTTTCCAACGTATTAAAACTCGTGTACAATATTTTGTTTGTTTTAAAATGTACAATGTACAATACGGACTGCAAAGGAAGACGAAGACGCAAAAGAAGTTTACCACAACCATTAGGTATATGACAATGTGCTTTTGTCGTTAATAATTATTATGAATAACATTATATTTCAGAAATGTTTGTGGGATTAAACCGGAAATGGAATCTTTATGGTTTTACCGGTTTCAGTTTGTTTTTGAAGAACCAGTAAATTTTGGGTTTATTATTTATTGTGTTTTATTATGGATCTTAGAACAACCAAATGTTGGTTTAGAGTTGTCAAAATGTCCTTTTCTGTTAATACTGATTTTAACCAGTTCCTGCAAATTAACCAAGTATAATTAATATATGACTCGACAAAAAAAAAACTAACAAATCAAATCGATAAAAGCTGTTAATATGGAAAAATGCCTTCAGTACCATCACAATATCGGTTCCGGTTTCTAAAATATTTAAACAATACTTCCTATTTCAAAACCAGTTTTTTCAATAAAGTTTCAATTACTACTAAGTCAATCTAATAATAACAGTGTAATTGGTAAATTGGTTTAAATCTGTGTTCACGCACTATCAACATATTATGTACATAATATGTAAAAACGTAATATTAACTTATTAATTTGTATAAAATTATATAAATACAGACTAATGATTAATGGCTAATTACTAATGACTAACGATTAATGACTGTATACATAATTGACATAAATGATTCTGTATCAGGTGATATATGCCCGGAATAGAGGAATACCAACTACCTGTTGTGATATTTGGAATTTATGATATTCCGTAACACAATTTGCCATAAAAAGTGTGAAACATTCTCTCTTTCGCCAAACGTGATAATGACTGATGTCCATAGTTTCTACCAGCAAAATCTGTATCGTAATATTTCCAATATGGTCATGTCCTATCCCCTTAAAAAATATTATTGTGTTGAGAACGATAACGATTATGGTGTCGAAAATTGTAAGACGCTATGGAAATCATGTTTAGCAGTAATCTATGTGTATACAATGTACAATTAATGTACAATAATATACTAAATTATGTGACGTAGTTATGATTTTATTCTGGGGTGGATAATTTGTTAGGTAACCGTCAAGTTGGGGGTTGAGGTATCTTTGAAAAGACAATTGTTCTAAATTGTATATTTCAAAATTATTACAAAATATATTATATCGTTACCACTCTTTCTTCAATTGCCTTTCAAATAAGGGTGAAGTCCTTTGGGGTATGGACCAGTTGCGCCTAAAACAAAATTTGTATTTTAGGGTCAGTATACCAATTTTGCGCTATTTTTATTTAACCAATAATATACCAATAATTGTGCTCCTTATTTTATACCATCAATACATTTTTCGAAAAATACAAATTTTTGCTAATTTTTTAAAAGAAAATCAATAGATCAAATAACAACATGATCACTAAAATTAATTCGTAAAGAAGTGCAATTGAATGCAGTTAATTTGACATTACGATGTGCATTTTATGAAACAAAGTGTTTATTGTACACGCAGAAATACATTACCAACAAATTTATTAGAAATACATATACAACATTAAATAATTTTTACTTTTTATTGATGTTGATGTTCATTGTATTCCAATAAAAATAATGTTATGTACTATTGAATGAAATAAATAATATAGGTACGAATATTATTAAGCACAATGGGTCTATTAACCCTGAAAATGACCAATTGGCAAATGAAAAAGTCATATTAAGCGTAATTGGTAACAACCCGTTCCTTTTACTTTTATATTATCCTATCTTATTTTCACGACACGTCAAATTTGTCACCAAACGAGTCGAAAGACTGCGAACATGTTTTTTCTTCATAAATAATTTTCCGCTAAAATGCCCAGTTTTCGAGTTTATTATAAACTATTAAAGAATATATATATATATATATAGGTACATACAATTGTATAATAATTGTAATAGAATTATTTATTGAATAGTATTAAATGAGTAATACGCATAAAACGTCAAGAAGATATCGTTATAGCCGCGGCCGAACGTCGAAATGGCACCTACTAAATACAATTTTCCGTAGGTAATCACCAGTTTTCTATATTATAATTAATTTCATTTTTTTCGCATTAATTGGGTCGTAAAAGTAAAAGTAAAAAATCAATCGGACGATGTGCATATTATAGGCTTAAAGGAACGGTCAATACTTCCGGCGAGGACGTACTACGCGTGCGTCGATGTCAAGAGATATTTGTGTATCGCGGGTATATAGGGTACACAAATCTCTATTTGCTACCATATACCATTACCATATTATACCTAGATTGGTGTGGTATTATGCATAACATTGTAGATACAAATGATACGACCGTTATCGTATATAGTAGCGATAATTTTATTTTCGGAAGTATTGAAATTAATTAAAACGTGACAAACGGCCGTGGCGGAGTTTCCAAGTACTACGATTGGTTGAATCATTTTATAACTGGGTAATAAAATACAATAAACACATATAAAGTGCGCACGTATATAAAGCGTCAAAAGTGCTTGTGTTATAAAAAAATACGTGTACATATATGTATATATAAACTTCGAGCGTATTATTATTATTATTGCAATATATGTATAGGTATATACCGGGAACTTGGTCTTTTGACAAATACCTACATGGTATATATATATATATGCATAAATAATATTATACAATAAGACCATAATGTAATATATTATATATGTATACAACATGTAAATTATTATTACGATGACGACGACGGTTTACAAGAGCACAATAATGAAAAAACCCTCCGACGACGACGACGACCGTCGTATGTAAGGCAGTTAAGACATGGAAGTTTATATACTTCATACACTGTATAACAATATGTATATGTGTGTGTGTGTGTGTGTGTGTGTGTGTGTGTGTGTGTGTGTGTATGTGTGTGTAACGCTCTCTCGCGTGCTGGTCGAACGATCGTGACGTGTGTCATAATGTTATTATAACACATTATTATTATTGTGCGCTTCGTATATTATATTATATTTTTTTAATTCTCCTTTCTCGCGTAAAGGACCCCGGCAACGACGACGACGTTCGTTTTTCTTATAATATTATAGTCGGTATGTAGGTAGGTACCTACTGCTATATATTATATAATATTATATATTTAATACGGTATTATAATAAGCTAGTCGCAGCGGTGTGTTTCGTGTTTTTCGTCGGCGAGATACTCGTTGTCGGTTTCTTTTCGATCAAGATAGTGTCGTTACGGGGTTAATTGGTCCGACCTAGCTAGATAATAATATAATAATATAACAATATTATAATATACGCATCGCATACCTGCACTGTATATTATTATTATTATTATAAGTGTATACGTGACTGAGAAAAACGTACGTCGCGGTGAGGACGATAGGCCCGTGTAGAATATTTTTATTTTTTTAAATTTATTATTTTATTACAATACGGGCTAAGTCCAATTACGCGAAAATATCGCAATAATTAATTAATAGTTAATAATATTATATCAATAAATAGGAGTACAAAAAAAAGAACTAAAAATATGATGGATCATTATATTTGCCGCTATTGGCCGATTCACAAAATAATTGGTGTTGCATTTAGGCATAAAAAATGGGTGCATATGATGGATAAAAGTTGTGGGAACTTTAAAGTTAGTCATAGAAAGTAAAGCAGGAAAGTCAATGTGGTCATAAATTAGTCGATTGAGAAAATTTAAATTAGCAACTAACTGCCTTCTATCAGCTATAATATACCAAACTTGATCATAACTGGATGATAACCACGAAATGAATAAACAATATTTAAAATAAACGCTGTTTAATTTAATTTTTGCGTTGTACCCTTTCAATTCGATCACTTCCTGCACTAGAAGTAAAAGGATCCTATACAATATATAGCTCCGTATTCTAAAATAGACCTCACATAAGAACAATATAAAGACTTTATGGGGGATTGTATAATTTGAACTCATTACAAATTCTTCTAATAATACCTAAGATTTTTAGGGCCTTACGATTTAGGGCGTTATAATTGTGTATAATATTATTATATATATCGTTATTTATTGTTATTAGTAATTCGCGAAGCCAACCTCAGAATATCACCGATGAACGGAAAACCGAAAGTACAATCGATGAAGATGACATAATAAAGGTAGTCATATACAAATACAGCTCACCATCATCTCGACCGATCCAAATCTGAAGATGGATTTCAATGGCAAATGAAACTGCCTATTAATGGTGTATAATTCATGAATTAATCAGTTAACTGAATTGATTTAATTAAGTGAATCGAATGAAATGATCAGTATCTACGAAAAAATTGATTTATCTGTACTAAGTGGCAACACTGTAATTTGCACTTTTGAGTAAATCTATGAAAAAAGAATCATTATTTTGAAATGTTGAATTAGTTTTTGTTATTTGTTATTATTCATCAGTATACACTTTTTCAGTAAATATAAAATATTTTTTTTCTCAAAATTCTTTATTGGCTATCTGTTAAATATTTGAAAAATGAGCTAATTTTATAATAAATAAAATAATATAACATTGAAATAACAGAGTGAAGAAACCTCCCATTAAAGGTACTTCAATGTAAAATAATAAAAAAATTTAATGAATCAATCATTGAATTATAGGTCACTAAATCATGTTTAAAGAACCATTAGCTCACTATTTTAGCTTAAAATATGCTTGTAGTGATTGTTTATGCAACCCAGTAAAATCATTTAAATGTACTAAATCAACTAGAAAGTTCACTAGTAGTTTTAATGAATCGAATCACATGAATTAGTTCACTTAATTGATTTAAAAGTACTCATCACTATGCCTGCGCGTGTATGTAATTGCCGTTGAAGCGAGCACAACGAGCCATTCATGTGTAGGTACATTTTTCTCATTTCGTGCCTATATATGTTGTCTGAACGTCGATGAGTAATTATGGCAGTTTATTAGAATAGAAAACGTATCCACGATATTCGTTCAATAATTGTGTGTTATACACTGAGTAGGTACTCAAAAGTCTTAGAGGCTTAAAATATGCTTAAGTGCACACTGTAGAACAATAGTTTATTGTGTTAATAGAATTTCACACAAAAATGTATTATTACTTTAAATTTACCTCAGGTTAATGAGATTATGTATATATTTATTATAGTTATAGAGATTCTTGCAACTTTCACTTTATATTTTTCTAGTTAATACTCAATAATTAACATTTATTTATCTAATTAATAAACTAATCACTGGTGGAAATCCATTAATATTTCAGGGGGAGGGGGTTGAACATTTTTAACATAAATCTCAGCGGAAGGAGAAGCTAAGATCATCCCGAGTTCCCACTCCGATTTTGGCTTATGAAACTAGTTTAACACAAGTTAATATTATATTTATATTCTTCTTCTTCTTCTTCATCAGCTTAGCGGTCCATTCAGGACCATCGCTGCCATCAAAATCTCTCTCCACCTCTCTCTCTGGTATGCTGTTTTTAACGTTGCGTCTTGGTCTATCGTTTCTATATCTTTATTGTATTTATATTATAGTTACTTATTTTATATTCAATTGAAATAACAACTATTGTCTAAATCAATTCATCAAAATAGCCATCTTATCCGTAATATCAAATATAATCAATTATTCGTCCATAGTAGGTATCGTATGCATTATGAATCCCTCGCGGTATCCGTGGTTCATCACGGTTCACACCTGAACACCTTTAACAATGTTAAAGTTTTAACCCTCATCATCGTCTGAATGCGTGGCGCACGCAGCGCTTACGGAGTATCTTGACACTTCAATTTAGACACTGCTACAGAGGTAACCGACGGTCGACGAGTGCATATTATTATCATATTATAATATGTACCATATTACCATTAATACTAATACACTCGCACAGAGTACATCAAAAACCATTAAACACATATTTCACATTATTTGTACAGGTATATATTATAATAGTTATATGCATAAGCTACTCGTGTATAATAATGTACCCATATACTATTGAGACATGTCGGACGTGTTCCGGTTAAAATGTAAATTTCATCAAGAGATAAATAATTTATTCCAATGCTCTATAATGTAACACAGTGTATATTAATATATTATTATAATATGTCCACGCCGTAGACGGATAACATACTGTCATGCTGACAAAATATTTTGTGTACCATATAATAATATGTATGTAGATACGAGAGACGCGTATATCTGATTGATTTATTTAAAAAATAACTTTGTAGGTGCACGTTCACGTACCCGTCGATAATGCAGTGTAACTCTTATGTTTTATATGACTAGTAGTTATTATAATATGTAAAATATTTAAATCAGTTATGGGTAATTAAATGATTTGGATCAGGCACGGATCTAGAACATGGTTTGGGGGGAGGGGGCAACAACATAAATATAATATACATTGATTTTAAATAAAGTATATTTTGTGATTAGTTAATAAGAGTGAAAAAAAAGACATTTAAATGTTTTTAAAAATACCACGAGATGAATTATTTTCCGAATAACTACTAGTCTAAATAATGTATATTATTTATTATGTTGTATATTATACGTACCTATACAATATGTTGAAACCACGAAGACGAGAATGTTCTAGTATCTACATAATTATTAATTTTTACTGACCGCACAAATCTTATTTGTATACTTGCATTATGCCCTCAATTGTGTAAACAAAATATAAAATATAATTTTCCAATCAATCTCTAATGACTAATACAAGTATCCATTTTTATATATAAACGTATGTATGCGGTTTATTTTTATTTCTACTGCAGTGTTGACATTCGATAGATACTTATTCAAATATTAATAAAGGGCGAATTTTAATCGTTAAAATATACTTAAATATACCATTATTCATTATTGTTTACGAATCGTTGGTCCTGAAATATTATAAATTGATAATTTAATATTTATATGAACGATGGAACATTTAATGAACAGACGTCTCGCGTTACGTTTCTATAAATTACATTTTGTTCTCGATTAAATTTCTACTAAAATATACTATGTAATTTCCTAAATAAACAAAATATGATGTAAGACATAAGCCTATTTATACGTTGACGAGTTTAGTTTGCAATAAGTCGGATTTAAATTTTATTATTATAATTAAATTAAAATATATGTGGTTTTTTATAATATTATGTTTTTGGTAAAAACTTAATTGGTAACTCTAAATATTTTAATATTTAGAAAAAAATAGATAACATTTTAATGGGTTTGTCGTCGGTACCCAACTTATCTGGTACTTTTCTCCCCCGGTATTCAATTTATCTCTTTCAAAATGTATACAAATTATCGCGGACCCAATTTTCCTAGCCTCTTTTAAAGTATAAGATTTGTGCAATTAAAGCTAAAGATGCTATTATTATGGGAATTAATTCATATTCATATATTACCAGTATATTATAGGTACGTATCACTGTTAATAATGCTATGCAATCGTGACAATATGAAGTCTTTTTTAACATTAATATTCTATAAGTCGATAAATTTAACTTTTGAACATTTAAGATGACGTCGTACTCTCATGTGTTGTCTCCGTCTTACATACGTACGACATTGCAAATTTTCGTTCATCAGTTTCAATAGTGTGCTGATAGTTTTGATATTAAAGTGAATGGACCTATTATAAAATTTAAAAGTAAGATTATTATCTAGGGCCCCACGTAGGCTTTTATTGATATTTTTATTTTTAAGTGAGTTATGATCATTTTCAAATATACAGCTTAAAAAAGGATATAACTTACTTATTAAAAATAAAAATATCAATAAAAGCCTACGTGGGGCCCTAGATAATAATCTTACTTTAAAATTTTATAATATGTCCATTCACTCTAATATCAAAACTATCAGCATACTATTGAAACCGATGAACGAAAATTTGCTATGTCGTACATATGTAAGAAAGAGACAACACATGCGGGTAACGAAGTCCTCTTAATAAAACACTACCCGTATAAATACGTCATATATCTCATGCCTAAATGATCAAATTTTGACGATATCTGGTTAGTGGTTTCCGTATCCTGCAGAAGTCAGGGGATTTTAAGGGCCCCCGAAAAAATGTCCTGATAAAATATAATATTCATGTATGCTGATATTCTATAGTCATTAGTATTGTTTGATGGAATTTTATACAGTCATCGGCATGAAAAAAAAATTGAAAATAACCTCGTTCACTAACATTGAAAATTTAATGCCAGATTTGAGCACCTATAATATATACAGTTGTAATTTTTTATTTATATTTGCTCTATTGATTTATATTAATAAAATTACTTTACGTGTACTTTTGTGCAAGCGCAAACTATAACGCTTACTACAAATGTGTCACCTCTTATTTCGTTATAACCGTGTTTATTGTAAGCATTTAATATGATGTGTACTAAACTTTATTTATAAACAATTCTACTAAGCTGAAATGATTAACTATAACGTCATAACGAGTAACGACGTAATAATACGATCACATTTTTGTCTTTTAAACTAAAAATTGCGTTGTAAATATATTTTTTTAAACATATTTTTTGGCACGATTTTCGTTCGTTTGATAGTTTAATATAAATAGTCGAATTTCAACACGAGAACTCCAAAACACTTGGCCATTTACTATAGTGTATTATATATTGTGTTTTAATATATTTAAAAATATTATTGTTTATAACACTTTGACAGTTAATTTCAAATATTGTTACCTAGCCATATTTTGCAATACTCTTGATGACAACTGAAATAGAAATGTGATAATTTTGTGAAAATTTTATTTTAATATAACTTGTAGTACACAATACTGCAGTATCAACGTGTTTAAAGTGTGTACGTAGTTTAATGAAGTAAATAAGACGAATATTATATCCACGTCTAAGATAATTGTTGGCGTCTTTGGCAGAATTGCTCATTATATTCAATATAGAGTTTGCAGTTTATATAATATCTCGTGTGTTAAATTTGATATGTCAGTTTGTTAAAAGTTTAATAAAATGGGATCTTAAAATAATTTTATATTTTTAGTTTAGATTCATATGTTGTGTATATATTAAGAAGTTAAAATTGTTTTCGAGAACGATATTGCGGTCAGTATATATTATATATATTATATACTATATAATATATTATTATAATGTTAAAAAGTATGTTTTGAAAATACGACGTAATTTTTAAATCGTTGTTGCAAAAATTAATCTTGATTTTTCTTTTTTGACATAAACAGGAAACATTAGTTATCAAAACTTGTAAATTTAGTTGTTTAATATCGTTTTGTTGTATTTGCTGAGTGAATATTATAAAATGTATATTAATGCAGTAAGTAATCTATATAGTTATTTTTGTGTGTAGATATGTCATGTAACATATTGATGTATTTTTGTGTTTGTTTATTTCTATATAATATACGTAAATATACAAAATACGAATTTGATCTAAAAATTATAACTGCTTACAAAAAACGTAATATAGGTCTGTATATGCACTAATATGTCCCAATTTCCCATCCACATTTTTGGGTTCAAATCAATAAAAATCATTATGAAAAATCAATTTTTGTCATCAACTCTCTATCATTCATGGATATAATTTTTTTGCGCGCAAACGAAGCGTTAACTTTTGCCTAGGTAGTAGCTTAAATATAGGCGCAATTTGAATTACATTTTTGATGGTGCTAGGTTTGGGCGGTCAATTTTCCTCTAAAAATCAAATACCGTTTTCCTTTTAAAAAATAAAAAATAAATCTTGACACTTTCCATTTTCCTACAATAAGGTATCAAGAATACAATACAGATAAAGTAAAACAGCAAAAATGTATTTTTTTTTATTTTTATATTATTTTTGTCATATTATGTTTCATACATATAAATTTAAAAAAATATATATTATTTTCTCGTATTTTATAATTAATAATAAAAAAAAAAAAAAATTACCTAAGAAAAATTTTTTTTTTATAATTATAGGATATTTTAACAACAAATAACTCTGTGTTTAAAGAAAAGAAATATTAAATAGATGAATAATTTATTTCACTTAATTTAATTATCTAGAATTATCTTTGTTTTGAAATTTAGTAATTATTTTGTCGATTGTTCCATAACGTTTGTTTGCTTGTTAGTTTTTCGATTTTTTTTGTAGTATAAATATTTTTTATTTTTCAAGGCCTCATAAATACATTTGGTTTTTCTTGATAAAAATGTTCTTTAAAATGTGAATGGAATGACTTACACGTAATGGTAGTTAATAATAACAAAGATGATGATTTTGCCCAAATATGTGATGAAAATATAGCATTTTCTGAAATGTACGTACGTATCCATTAAATAGTCAGCATACTTAATAACACTATTATCGTTAGACATATTTGACATAAGATGTTCAATACAACATAAACAAATTTCTTGTGGAGATAGAAAAGCCTAAATGTATTTATAATCTAAGAACCAATGTTTGGAGGATATTGGATATAGTTTTAGACCAAAAAATGTTCGGGGAAAAATGGAAACCAACCTTTTTTTGTGGAGGAAAACGGTATCTCATTTTTGGAGGGAAATGGATATCGCCCTAAACTTATGAGGATCAAAAGGCTCAACCCCCCCCCCCCCTTCCATTATTATTCATTCATCATCATTATATCTTTTAACTTACCGACCCATAACAGTATTAATTTAATATTTATTATTTTACTGCTTCACTCTATATACACATTTAATCGTGGACCTCACACGTTTTCAAAGAGAATTCGAACGAGCGTAGTAAATCATATTTGGAAGACTTGCAGCAGGGCACAGCTGTACTCGGGCGGGTCAAGTAGGGGGCTCATATAATATACAATACGCAAACTCGTTTCAAAACTCTACGCACAGTCGGGCGGGGTCGATGCTGTGCACTGCTACCATGAAATATAATGATAATATAATATAACGTAATATTTTTGTCGTGCACCTATTATACCGACCGACCGGCGGCTCCCGAGACGGTTGCGTGTTTGCTCGGCGGGTGTACAGCAGTTTTTTTTACCTAACAAGAAGGACGAAGACGACGCGCACATAAATATTGCTCTGGCGGTCGCCGCCGGAGGATTCTCTCGGTCCGCGGGGGCTCGCCGTCTCCTCCGACCCCCCAAACTCAGACCCGCACGTTTTGTTCCCCGTATTTAAGAAACGGCGAACGAATAAGTAAGCGAATAATAATAAATGCCCGTGGCACGACGACGTGCGTAATATTTATTATTATAATATCATATCATATCGATACGTATCGCGCGTGCGCATTATTATAACACATTATAATATACGATAATTATCGGGTAGCGCCTGTAGGTAATAAAACATGGGAGCCGCCGCCGACCAATTAGACGGAAAACGTCGGCGGCGGCTACCCGATGTTTTAACCGCGGCGGCGTGCGTGCGGCCCGCCAAACTGCCGCGGCTGCTTGCCGAGAGCTGCTGCACACGCAGGTAATAACAACAATATTATCAAACACAAAACGCACTATTTATTATACACTATTGTAACCTACACGATATTATCGTATAATTATTAATTATTATATTGTATCATGCCGTCCGGCCGTCTCCTGACGTGCACCTACCTATATTGTTGCATACGCTGTCAATTAATCGTACGTTTGTAGTTTGTTTTCTTCCTCTCGATGTTTATGCCGGTGTTCGGATGCATATCATCAATAGCTGGTATATAATTATTGTTAAACACAATACCATAATATAATATTATTAATTATTATTGCGACCGTCGTGTACACAAAATAATAATATTATTATAATATAAACGCGTGTTGTCCGACCGGAGGGCTTTCGTCTGTCGGCCGCGATCATCCGTAATGGCGGCAGCACGACCGGATCAACCGAATACCCATTACCTGGTAGGTACCTGATGTGCATCGTCAACAACCGCGGTCGACAACCACGGTCGCCGCCGCCGACGTGCGTTCAAACCGTTCGCGTGCTCCACATAGTAATAATATAAATAATATCATTTTCGCGGGGGACTCGACTGGCGGCGGTGGCGTTGTATGGTATACGTCAGTATACTTAATATATAAAAGTATTCACAATAATGACTTTGTAAAGTGTTGGCATGTACCTATTATATTATATATGTATGTAACATTGTAACCCACCAAGTGCCGGATTTAGAATAGGTGCGGCCAGGGCCCCCACAAGGGGGGGGTCAGGAGGACCAATGGTACTGGGGCCCGGACTTCCGAGGGGCCCGGCGTCCGTGCCGGGCTAATAATAATTACTTCAAAATATATTAGAAAAATGTTTTAAATACTTAATTTTTTTTTCAAGATTCAAGTATTAATTATTTTAGGATTTTTTTAATCAACTCGAAAATCATATGCG
>JACXSJ010004261.1:0-14760 GCA_014851325.1 Pentalonia nigronervosa
TTTTTTTTTTTTTTTTTTTAGATAGAATTTTCTTAAATTTTTCCATTTGTTGTTACATTGTGTTGCTGTTTTGTTAATAGCCATGTTCTTTAAATGTTTAGAAATTACCTGTCATACCTTTTATTTTCTTATAGTTGTAGAAGAAAACATATTTTTATGTAATTCAAAAGCTCCTATAAGCACCAGTACATCATTTCTTGGCCATCGATCAGTATCTGCAGACACAAATTAAAAAAGTTATAATATATCAGTAATGAATGACTCTTTTGTTTTATTATATTTTATTTGATGAAGTTAACTACTTTATTAACATTATGTGTTTAATCTCACTTACTTGAACTATTTAATATATCTTTTTCGTTAATTTCAGTAGTAGATTTTTCTAAAAATGACGAGACAAAATTATTCCAATTAATAAATTATTCATTTCAATTTGAACATCCTAACGACTATATTAGTGTGAAGTTTTATGTATATATTCAATTAAATAAAAGGTACATTTATTTTTCAAACTCATTGCCATGGACCTGTTATCTTGAGTACAAAAAGTAAAAACTCAAAAATTACTACTAATACCTATTTCAAAATATTATCCATTGAATAATCTATAGTTGAGAAGAGGTTTCTTATTTGAAAAATAGAAGTTTTGTATTTTCACAGTTGGAGTGTCCTAAGGTAGTACAAAAAAATCTCAAGAATTTTATAATATGGCTTTTAAGTAAATTTAAAAATCCTAATAATGATATTTTGAATAACTACATTGAAGAAAAAAGGGATTGGGCATGCTTGATGAAGCTATCTATGCGGGCATCCATCATTTATGATAGTATTTTATTATTTCGTGGTGGTTGAAATCGTTCGTGATCACTAGGTAGGTAGTAGTCACATGCGTGTATTGCTTATTTTGCGCTACATCTCCATCGGTCAGTGTTTTTCATCATCGTTATTGTCCCAGACAACCTTTGAGGTAAATAATTAATATTATATTATAATTGTTTTGATAGGTATGTTAATTTGCTTTGTGATAACTAATATGTGATCCAAGTACCATCCTTATGCTAACTATTAGGTTTTTATGATTTAATGGTTGATGGAACTATATAGTTACTATATTATAGTATGTACTTAGATAATACTTATAGGTATCAGATGTATCATTGATGAAATATACAATGTATATTATTTAATCAATGACTTATTTTGTTTTTTTTATTTTTTTGAAACATGATTTTCATTAAATTTGTAATAATATCAACTCATCTGTGGCCCTATAAAAGTGACTATTGTAATTGATATGTTATACACCTACTATTTAAATGTTAATGTGCTGTAACCAATCAAAACAATTTAGCATGTCACAACAGTACAACAGTGGAGTTACTGTTCTATATAGTTTGGTTATATTTTAGCACATAAATATAAAATAGATGCATTTCCTCCGTTAAAATTATCTAGATATTAATTATTATTATGCAGCATATTATTATCTATTTGTTTTCTATATTTTTATTCTAATTGACTAATTTAGTCTTATATTTTCAATTTGTAAAATTGCAGAATATAAATACAACACAAGTCAATGATGAACAAGAACTTGAAATAATTATCGTTATTTTTGATGAAAGTTTAATTCAACATGCACTTTCAACTTTAAATAATATAATAGATCGAATAATCGATAACTATCATGTGACGAACCAGACTGACAAGAAGGATAATAATGATGGCAAATGTTGAGTATTCAAAATAAAAATTCAAAAAGTTTAAGATGTATAAAATATTATTCATTTAATGACGAGTTTATTTTTTTTTTCTATAAACTAAAAACTTATAAATATTTAAATGTAATTAATTTAAATAAAGTATTTGTTTACATATTAATAGTTTTGCAAAATGTATTCATTCATTTATTTATTAACCTAACCATAGCTTTGAGTTTAAACAATTATCTTCTATATAGAGGAAATATGTTAAGGACTGTCTTTGATACAACTTATTAGGTAGGTACACAGTAAACTGATTTAGCTTTTTCATAAGCAAAGATCTTGCCTGCAATCCTTGTCAATCAATCTAGAGATCTTTTGATGTGGTAGAATGAAATTAAAATCGTTAGGTATAAAAATTGGAAAAAATTTACTAATTATTTTAATATAATAAAATATGAATAGCTGTATATAGATACTATATTATAACATAAATCAGCCTTTAAACTTTGATGAAACAATTTTTTATCTTAGCCAATTTTTATTTTATTCTTAAGACGTCTAAATATGTATATATAAAATATAGAGCGTTTCTTGTAGGAAAAAACCACTTGGGCATTTATCTATCATACAAATGATGTTAATTTTACAGATCAATTTTTATTATAATGAGGGGAAAACTTTGACTATATGTAATACCGTTTTTATTTTCAAATTCTTTAATTTTAGGTATGATTTTCAAATTTGAATAATGATGTAGGCATAAGTGATATCTAAAAAAATGTATATTAAATTTCCATAGGCAATGGACTTTTAAACAGCTGCCAAAAAAAAAAAAATTGAATTAAGTTTCAAAACATATTATTAGCTATTATTTGAATACATATATTATACAATTTTACGCTTACATCAAATTGTTTTTACATTATTATAGATTATAAATATTTAGGCGAAATTAAGTTTTTTTGATAAATTCATTTTAAATATTAAATTCTTCTCCGTTTTATACACTATATAAAGTGTAACAATGTAATTTTAGATTCTGAGCAGAGTGATGAATGCATTGGCTTTACAATGTTGATTTTCTTTTTATTTATTTTTTCTTTTGTGTGTGTCATCACGTTTTAGTGCAGTAAAAGTGCTCCGATTTTCTTCAGCAGCATCTTTTCTGATAGGAAAAAGAATGTAGTTGATACTTTGGGAGGTCGAAAGTAAAAAATTCCCAAGTTTTTAAACGCGTCAAGAAAAAAAAATTAAGAAAAAACGGGAATTTTTGTATAAATGAAATTTTTGATATTTTTTTTTTTATGTAACAAAAAATAAGATGACCGTAAATACGTACAATTTTCACCAAATGTTTATATAAGCATTTTCTATACACCATAAAATTTTCAAAATATTTTGACTGCTTTTAGGCTATTTATAAGCATAATTAATTTTCAAGTTTTTTTTTATTTTTTTTTTTATTATTATCTATAACATTTTTTTCAGTCTATCAAAAAACTTGAAAATGTAATACAATGTTCTCCATTATTTGTTGTATGAGAAAATTCAAAAAAAATATTGAACGTAAGTCTTTAATAGTTTTTTAAGCATCTAAAGTTAAATTTTTGAGAAATTTAATACTAGATTCCCTCATAAGTTGTTGAAATAGCAGATCAAAAATAATAAAAATACATAGGCACAATTTTTATTTTTTTATAAACATTTAAATTTCAATTTTTGACCGAAATTCATCATTGAACATTTTAAAATTATTTTATGTTTAAAAATTTATAAAATGCTCAATTTTTATAACTGAAGATTGTAAATTCAAAACAAGGTTTTTTGTAAGTTGTTCTAATTGCAGTTTTAAAAATATTTAAAATACAAATGCACACTTTTTTTATAAGCTTCTAAAAGAAATTTTAATTTCAAATTTAGACGGAATAAAATATTTAAATAAAGAATAACAATGTTAGTTATTTCTTTGTAATTTAAAAACATTTTTTGTGGGTTGAAACTTTTAAAGTATATAATAATTTTTTATACACTCAATGGAATTTTCAAATGCAATGTTTTCTACAAAAATTAATTTAACCTACTATATTATTAATAGTAAAATGAATTATTTTAATAGCAATATTAATAATATTATAGAATACACTTAGTTATGTAAGCTGACAGAATATCTTCGCTCAGAATCGTTTTTCGTATACAGCTAGTAGTTTATATCATTGAATTCAAATTTAACACATCTATAAAAGTGATCCACTTGATACATACTGTACAGCAGAGCGATACCCACTTGCCAAACTTTTTTTTTTAATTGCATCGACCAACTATGTCTAATGATTGAAGTTGATTTTCGGAATTAAATTTGAATAATACATCTTATTGTTGGGCCAACCATTGAATCGTTTTCGTGTTTATCGAACAATGCATTTATCTTTAGCTCTATTTCCCAAATATTGTAATGCTTCAATAATTAATACATTAATTATATAGGTATTATTATTTAATATTTTATTTTTTTTCAAAGCTTACACCTTAACAATGATCCGAGAAAAATCTTGTACGGTTTTTTTGCCTTTTAATCCATAATATTTTCTAAATTAAGTATAGCTTGGAATACCGTGATTGCGGTTTTGTTGTATATCCATGTTGACAATATCCATTCCAAACAAATTAACTGGATGAACAGTGTATAAGTAACAATTATTTTGAAACACATGGACTTTAATTATTGAAAACTTGTTTAGGGTAGCTGCAGGGTCTTCAAAATGATAATTAAATAGTAAGAGTAGATTATACTATGAAATGTAATATGAATTATAGTTCCATATATTTTTTTAAATATATAATAACAATATATAATGACAGGGTTGTTTTTTATATACATTTTAAGTTAAAATGTAGATATCAAAATATAGAAAATTGAATAATAATATTATAATGACAGGGATGTGTCAGATCTCAGTTGGGAAATTGCCAGAGGTGCTATTTATATTTTTAGGCACTAAAAAAAATAAGAAAAAAATAATGACACATAATTGTTGTTTTTTTACTAATTTTTTATACCAATCTAGTAATTTCAAAAAAAAAAATTTTTTCTACTGTATTTTATCATATTATATTTAATGTTATTGTGCCTCCAACGTTCGACTGGCCTTTGTGATGGTGTGATGGATTAAGGACTTGGTTGTTGAGATAAATAATTATTAAACTAATATGATGTTTAAATGTGTCGTTTATTAAGTGCAACGTATTATTCAACGATATTTAAGTATGTCTCCGTTGTATTTTCATGACAAAAACAATGGTTCACAAGCATGGGTAATTAATAATTTATAAATTAAAAATAATTTAAATATTAATTGATATAATTTTTAAGGAGTTGACAAATTCAGAATTGCAAACCTATGGTAATATACACACATTTAATTTTTATATTAATTATATAAATAGTATATTGACCTTTATTTATTTGTATACCTAATACCAGCATTATAGATCTATTACTGCTATATCTATTTTTTGATTCAGTTTTAATGTCAGTCTGAGCATTTTTGTCTTCAGGGTTCAACTAGAAAAAAAAAAATTTTAATTAAATTAATTCTTATTACAGGTTGGAAATATATTTTTATGATGTTTATATCATTTACAACAGGTGTTGTGTTCTTTTAATATATTCTAAAAAATATATTGTAATAATCATTTTTATGCATTGTATTCATAAATATGCCACAATATACTTAAAATTTCTAATCTCTAAAACATGCATTTTTTGCGAAATAAAATATTAACTCATTAATTCTATACAGAGTGATCCATTTAACATAAGACCTTCATTATTTCAAAAAATATTTACATTTTTAGAAATATTTTTGTATGAAGTCGTTACAAAACAGCATTTAAAAAAAAATGATTTTTAAATATTTTTTAAGTTTTTTTTAATGTTTTGAATTATAACATACAGTTTTAATTTTATAAGCCAAAGCAGAATATTTTTTTGAGTATTTTGATGTATAAAAATCGAATTTTGGACGAGTTGTTTTTGAGTTATAAGTATTTAAAGTTTGGATGAGCAGTGTGGGGTGGTATGCAGGAACCCCGTAAAATGTTGGTCTACTACTCTGCTCATCTATACTCCAAATACTTATAACTCAAAAACAACTCGTTCAAAATTCGATATTTATACATCAAAATATTCGGAAAAATATTCTGTTTTGGATTATAAAATTAAAACTGTATGTTGTAATTCAAATGAATAAAAAACTTAAAAAATAATAAGGTTAGAAAATATTTAAAAAAATATATTTTTTTTTTGAAAAGATGTTTTGTAACAACATAATACCATGTAATGAAAATATTATCAAAAACGTAAATACTTTTTGAAATATTGAGTTAAATAGATCACACTATTTTATATATTATAAGAGAAAAAACAAAATTAAAATATACAAAATATAATATAACTACTAAAATTCTATGCATTATCTAAACATTAATTTTTATGAAATAAATGTAATAGAAATCACCTCTCCAGATATATCTAGTTTGCTAGTTTGACCAATTTGTTATCCATTTTTTCATCAATTATTCATCATAGTCTTCATAATCAAATTTTATGTTCTCTGTGTCTCTGCAATGCTTTTGTCACAATCATTGACATTCTAAAAATGTCATATTTTCTTTAAAAATGATCGCATGTGTATTAAAAATATAAATTGAAGGTTATATTTTCTATAAAATAAATATAACTTATCAAATTTTAATTTGTACCTGCGAAGATTTTGACCTCAGACCATATGCCGTTTAATTGATTTTTTTGTATACCCACCCATCTGGGATAGCTTCAATTATATTCTACAAAATTTGACCTTTAATTTAAACAATAAATATTAATTGTGCATGTGATGCTAAAACAGTTACTTTTGGAAATTAATATATTTTGATCAGTAATACTAGTTGTGAAACACATATTTATTTTATTTAACATAAATAAAATAAAACAAATAAAAAGAACATTTAGAATCATAATTCATAAACAACTGAGTGGATTATTAGTAGACTTCAGAAGTTATAGGAGCTAAAAAAGCAAAATAAGCATAAATAAATTTTAAAATATGCATTAAAATTATTCAATATTCTAAAACAAAAAACAAAATTTAATGTTGTTACATGCTTAAAAAAAACAATTTTAAATGTGGAAAATTAAATTTATAACATTTAAATTATAGCAAAATCTTGTTGGCATTTTAACATTTTATTGAACTGAAAAAATAGTTAAAAATATAACTTATGACGATAACAATAAACAACTATATAAAATATTTTGTTTTATATTCAATTTTTTTTTAAAATACACTGGTTAAAATAGCATAAGTATTTTTTAAAAAAATATTGAATATGCATAATTTGCGTATGAAAATCAAGAAATATGAACTTTTCTAATTTTCTCCTATAGTTCTGCTATAAATGTTAAGTATATAGGACAATATGAAATTCCTACAACTCCTAAACCTTAATAATTAGTTCTTTAAAGCAGTGCTTCTCAATCTTTTTTTACCACCCTAATTTAGACCCATAGAAATCACAACATACTTAAAACAATTAATGGATTTTTCAAAAAATAACAATTATAAACCTATGTAAACTATTACAGTAACATGTTATTATTTTATTACAATTTAAATAAATAATTTTTTTGGTGAAACATACTATAGTACTACATAGCACATTGATTGAGAACCACTGCTTTAGAATGTATATTTAATTATATAATATAATACTATATATTAGTTATGGTTATGCAATCAAAAGAAGTAATGGTTATAAAAATTATTTACTTACTTATATTCAACATCAGCAACAATTGTTTGTATATTAGATATATTGTCAAATGGATCCCATTTTTGTAGTGTACGAGGTAATAATTTTCTTTTACTTTGAATATTGTTTTTTAAATTTAATTTTTTTTTTTATAAGTTTTAGAATGTGTAATATTTTGCTGTGTACTTTCATCAATGTTTGAAAGAATGTCTTTTCATTCATCTATAAATTAGAACACATATTAAATAATATGTAATAATATTAAATAATCATATTATTATAGGTATTGTAAGAAATTTAAGGATTTCCAATTTTATTATTTTATTTTTACTTGGAGAGCTTGATTTTAATGCTTTCAATATTGTTTAAGATTTCTAGGCTTTTCATCCATTCCAATTAGCAAAAAGCTTAGGATTAAAAAAGCTATAATCTCTATGAACATTGTCAATACATTCCAAAAGTCCATCAAGTACTATTGTATCTTTATTATTTGAACTATAATTTTAAATATACATTTTTTTTATACAATTACTTTGAATATAAAATACTTTTTTAAAGTTCATGGATATCCAATAGTAATGAATATTACAAATTGTAAATTTAATTTGTTTATTAGAAGTGAATAGTTTTATTTATTTAAAAAAGTATTTGTAATAGACAAATAAAGGTATCCATAGGCCATTAAGTGATTATTATTTATACGCACTAAGTTCATTATTCTCTGATTCTTTAGTGGATATCGAGCCTTCAGAATTATTGTGTTTTAGAAATTGATGATTATCAGGATCAAAACAATACTCAATACCATCCAATTGATGATCGTCAACTTTGTCACATTCAGCTACAAAACCATCAAAGTCAGAGCAGAGACTATCTTGCAAAAATTCATCTAAAATAAAAATTATATTAGTATGTATTGGATTATTTTCTAATATAATAGTAAAAATAAAAATGTATAATACTTAAACAAATGAAATAATTCATATACATCTCATGACAAAAACTTATATCAATTTTTATTATTTCACCATTTTCTTTTTTTCATAATATTCGTTTTTTTATCATTAAAAGTTTTAATTTCTTCTGTCAAGGATTTACCATAGTACAATGATGGAAAAATAAAAACTGAAAGATTAGTAAAAAATAATTCATTACAATTAAAGTTGGAAACACTATGATCTTCTAGAGCTAGATTGAAAATATTTTCATATTCATTTGGCTTACGTCTTAATTTTTCATTTGTAGTCAACATAGTTTTTTGTTTCTATAATTTATTGAAAAAAAAAAAATATTATCAAACTTTTTGATTACCTTTGGTTTCTGAATATTAGATGCATCATCATCATATGTTTTTATTGTACTTTTATTGTAATTCATGGATTTAAATTGTTCAACTAGTTTACTATATAGTTGTTTCTGACAAATTTTCAACACAGTAAGAATAAATTTTAGCCATGGCTTCAAGATAATCACTAATCTCTTAGAACTAACATACAAATAAAATTTTTGTAGATTAATACATTAAAGGTTTAAATGAACACAACCTGTAAGTTTTTTACCAAGTTTACATTGTTATCATCATTAAAGATTGAGCTTTTTATTTCTCCAACCAAGAATAGAAGCATTCGATCATATCAGTATCAAATACGTTGGAAACATTTATTTTCTAAAAATAAATTTTAAAAAAAGTTAATGTTTATAATGTTCAATATTATCTTTTATTATTAGAATTATTAGTTCTCAAGTAGATGTGACGTCTCTTCGTGTTGTAACTACCTTGCAAACACACAACATAGCAAATTAGCAGAATCATTTTGTATTGTGAATTTTAAAGTTATGCTTAAGTCTTACCATCAAAATTCAAGGAAAGAATATTATGTAAATTTTCATATTATTTTGTATATTTTTAATTACAAAGCAAGTAATAAATAATATATATGAATTTTAAAATGCTCAATTCACTTAAAAATTAAAGTAACAAAAAAAAAAAATCTATGAAAGAACACAGATAATATTCTTAACACGAACTTTTTTTATAGGTTAATTTACTTTATAATACCTATTAAAAATTATAATACTACATAGATTCGGCTGAACACAAATATTTTGTTGTACTATGTTAAGAAGGAAGAATTAATTATTATAAGAGCATTATTACGGGCTATGGATTCCTAGAAGCTAAACCAATATACTATATTAAATGTATAAAAGAGTTTAGGATTATAGCCAAATAACAACAGATGTATTAATAATAGGTAGGGGAGTGTTGTACCTTGGGCCTCATGTAAGTTTATTTCTTCTTAAATAATTGATTAGGAATTAATTCATGGAAAAAATATATAGTCACTAGTTCCATGACATTGAAATAAATTGAAAGTTAGTGCAATAAAATCACTCATGAATTTATAATAAAAAAATAAAATTTTGCTTATTAAAATAACTATATTTTTGATTATTTTTAAATTTTATGTTTAGCATTTAAATTTGTTATAGAAGTTCTTGAGGTTGTGTCATTTTTTGTTAAATATTGTTTAGAATTTCACAGTATAGTCCATTCTTACAAAAAATTAGTACTAAGGTATAAATAAATTAATTCTTTCTCAAATGGTAAACATATGCCTTGGGCCAAATCATTAGTTATTAAATTTTAAAGGATTGAACTAATTTTTTTTATCATTTACCTAAGATTAATTGATTATATTTTCGGCTAAAAGCAAAAACTCGCTAGCGGCAAAACAGCAATATTTGGTAAATATATATTTTACTTTTAAAAATTGTATTTAACACTATTAGTAAATTTTGGAAAAACTAAAAACAAACAGGTTTTAGTTAATAATTCAATGTTTAGTGACCCTACACAAATTATACATTTAAAATTTATTAACAAGATGGCGTAATAAAAAAAAAATTAAAATTTGCTGTTAGAGTTTTACTATAAGCCAACAATATATTAACTATTTATTGAATTGCTTAGGTAATTTATGTTTTTTAAATATATAATTGACTAGAGCTATACGACTTGTACTTTTTATACTTTGCTCATGTTTATTGTTTATAGATAGACATTTTGTTTTACTGTTGGAATTATCTACAACATTCATTTAAAAACAACCCAATCATCAGGATCTCTGATAGATCACATGCAACCAAACTGACGCAATCGATAAAGGATTTTCAAAGGAGATAACCATCAAAGGTACACGTTCAACAAGGAAAACCTGATCAGTAATTTAATATCCTCTGAAAGTATATTTAACTATAGTATTTTATAGTGTACTGAATTATAAATCTAATTTTGTTAAATTGTAATGGAAGTTAAACTTAATTTGTTGGCTGTAAGCTTTTAAATTACCCAAAATGTGTCGACAAAATTGCTTGCTGTGTTTACAACTATCCATTATTGATTTTATGTATTTATGTACAAATACACTTTTCAAAGATATGACACCAGCTACATTAATATTTTCTATAAATGTTCAAAATATGTATATAATACAAACCTATTGATGATATTGTTCATCATAAACTAATAATTATGTAACATGTATCTTTATAAGTTGACATCTAGCGTTACCAGTCGTGCTTTTGCTACTTTGTGCTCTCTTATTTTATTGTTTTTCTTTCATTCTAATTACCTATTATTTATTTAATATGTATAATATTATATACATCTCACAATAAAATTATGTTTGTTAAAATTTAATATGTTGTGCTCAGTTTGTATTGATGAAATTTATGACGGTGATGATATTAAATGTTTCATGTGCAAAAAATATTTAAATTTTATATGCATTGATTTTAGAGAGACAGCTAAAACTATCAGTTGAAAAATTCAAAAATTCAAAATTTTTATGTTCAAAGTGTAAAACTATTGGTATTACCGGGGTTACAAAATCAAAAGCAGAAAACAATTTCATAGGATCAAATGAAATGCTTGCTAATCTAGCCACTTCGGTTGAACTTATGAGTAGCCAATTTGATGACTTTTGAAAGCAATTACACGATGTGTTAAATACTATTAAAGAATTAAAGGAAGAAAATAAAATGATTAAAAAAAATAATCTTAATAGATAATAAGAATGAAAACTATGTAAAAATAATTGAAGATATTATGTCCAAACTAGGAAAACAAGTTTCTGTTGTGAAAGCTTATCACATCTATTCAAGAATACCTGATAAACAAATGAAGATTGTTGCCGAGTTAATGTTTAATGATCAGAAAAGACTTAATGGATTTTTCAAAAAGAAAAAAAAAATCAAGTCTAATAATATAAATGAAAGTTGGGGAAGTGCAGGTATTTACATAAATAATTATCTCACTAAATATAAAGGATCTATTCTACAAAACTAAGATTTTTGACAAAAAAAAAGATTTTAAATTGTATGGTTTAATGACTGTAAAATTTTTATTAAAAAAAATGAAACTTCTAAAAGTTTTATTATAAATGAAGAAGCTGACATCAAAAATTAGATAAAATTTAAATTTAAACAATAAGTTTTTTTTATTATATTTTTCTAAATAAAATAATTCAAACACAATGAGTAATTATAAAATATTAGATTACTTTTGAGATTATAAAACTTATTATTTTTTTTTTTTAACTCAATTTAGGAATAAATACAAAATACTTAATAAAATGTTTTTTAATATATTTCATTGTAATATTAGAAGTATAAGAAATCATTTTGATGAACTATTATTTCTATAAAATAATGTAAATAGTAGAAATTTAGATATAATAATATCTGTATCAACAATTGTCATAACAGAAATATGGCATGATGTAAACTATTGTAATTTCTTAATACTAGCTTATATTTTTCAAAAATTAAAAGAAACTAAAATGGTATGTTATAATATATGTGAAAGATCAACTATGTTGGAGTATTTCTTCGAATATGAATATGTTAATGCTAATATTTTAAAAATTGTTTTTATAAATGAATAATATATCTTTATGTATCTTATGTGTTTATAGGTCACCTTCAGAAAATAGAAACAAATTTTTGACAACCTTAAATAGTATATTTACCTCAGTTAAAAATTTTAATGGAAAAGCTATAATTATCGAGAATATAAATTTAAACATTCTAGGTAATGATGATCAAGCACACTACTAAATAAACATTTGTTAATCAACTTGACTTTGAAAATCAATCAACACTTTAAAAAGAACTTCGTTTAGCTCTGCCTACTTCAAATAGTATGTGCTTTGAGCGTTCAAGCAACACCTAGTTTTATTTACAGAGCCTTTCATGCACTTATATTTTCGCCAGTCGTTACAGCACAAAGAGTATATGGCCAGGAGAAATGCTTACTTCTATTTAAGATTTTTTCAACAAAATTGGTAACAAATAAGGTTTACGTTTAATAATACATTTATGATTACAAGACTTAAGTTTTCAAAAAACAAATTACATGTCCTTATCTTACGACATATCTGTTCAACCGATAAGTTTTTATGATGTTCATTATCATCGTCTGATGAATCGGATTTGTCATGTGATGTCTTTATATGTTATTGCTACGTACCGGGCGATACATAACTTTTATGATTATTAATAAATCAGCAATGACCTCGAGGGTAAAAGGGAACGATGTCCGTTAAAACACAAACCACCTTATAAATAATTACTGAACCGTAGGCGCGTTGACCGACCATAAAAATATTCAAAAGAGTAACATAAGAAGTTCTGAGAATTGAAATCATAGACCGAAGACAAGCAAGTAATAAATTTAATAAATAAACAAGCTCAGGGTTGCGTGAGGATTATGAAGATAATAAAAAGCGGCCTCGAACGACCAGTGATTCCAAGAAATTATCAAATTAATTAGGACGTGTGAATTAAATAATATAATATCATTTTTATATTATATTAATAAAAAAATATGAAATACTAGGAATTATAATAATGTATGGACTAGTCGCATCCGGTGGGTTATCGCCACTCGACGACAGAACGTGGGCAGATGGCATTTCTTGGAACTAGCGCTATCATACACGATAGAGCGAATGAGGTCAACACTATCTTGCTAGGACGACGTAGGTACCGATAGGAATAGCCAATATTTAAGGGAGCCCGAATCGGCATCAATTCAGACGTGATTTTACCGGGCTACAGCAAGCACCTTCACGTCAGTCGATTTTCTGAATTTATAATAAACCAATCATTATAATATTAAACAGTTTTTACAATTTATTTCAACACCACGACTTTAAAGCTCCTTTTCGTCCATCATAAAGCCCGTCCTCTGGTTGGACCATAACATTATAATAACATAAACAATTAATTAATTTCAAGTTTAATAACTAAATTTAATAAACCATATATATACCGATGCTTTGTTGTTTGTTTTCATATCACACTCGGATCCGATTTAATTTCTTTCAGTATTATATTTTACAAATAAAAAGTAAAAACCGTTCAGTTTTAAACGCTACAATGAAGCAAAGAAACAATTACGTACGTACAATAACTAATGTACCATGTTGTCGAAGTTTGACGTTTTAAAAAAAAAATAATAACAGACAACCGTAAACACTTAAACATAATAATAGGTAACGAGAATTACTTCGCGGTAATGAAACAGTGCTTTGCTCCCATTGGAACATTAAATATTGTTTACATGCTGTGTACAAAGCATACTAAAGTCACCCGACATAAAATTAAGGGATAACGACAAGAGGTCATTCGACAAAATGTCACCCGAAAAAAAACCATGATACCACATTACCAACAGTGGCGTGTTTAGGGGGTGGGCCCGGTAGGCATGTGCCCACCCACATTTTTGTATAAGTACTAGACTAATTTAAGTCCAATCTACAATACTCAATGAAAAATGAAAATATCATTTATAAATAGTGTTACGAACCCCTGAACCATAAATTCGAATGCTGAATAATACAGTATAAGGAAACGGTTGTTGTGTGTCGTCGGGAAATAGGAATTCGTTGACAGAGCCTTTTGATTATATTACTCGGCGGAGTCTCACGGTATACAACAACGAGTCAGTTTATCGACACGCCAAGTATAGTTAAGACATACAATTTTATATAACTAATTTGCTTAAATAATACAATAAGTTAACCTTTTTAAACTTGACTTTGAGTACCTTTATTTCATTCCTAAATTATTGTGTTAGTTCATAACATTTTTTGGTGGCAGCGGTGGGATCCGTAGATTCCAGTTAGTAAATCTCAAAGTATAATTGTATGCTATTAGTTATATATTTTAATTAATT
>JACXSJ010004262.1:0-14751 GCA_014851325.1 Pentalonia nigronervosa
AAATCCATGGAATTCAGCACTTTTATTAGTACGGAAAAAATCCGATAACTCCGGTAAACAAAAATTCAAAGTAGTGGTAGACTTCTGAGCACTTAATGAGGTCATCTTAAACGAATTTCATCCGCTTCCGAATATTACCGAAATATTAGATCAATTAGAACAATGTCAATTATTCTCTGTACTCGATCTTTCTAACGTATTCTATCAAATTAAATTGGCATAGAACCACGCGAATTAACAGCTTTTTCAATCAGTTAAGGTCATTGGCATTTCAAAAGAATGATTATGGGTATGAAAACTTCACCCGTGACTTTTCAATGATTAATGAATTTTGTATTAGCAGGATTAATGGAAATAAAATATTTAGTGTATTTAGACGATATAATAGTATATGGTAAAAATCTGTATGATCATAATCAAAAGTTAATAGACGTTTTTGAACGATTACAAACTAAAAATTTGAAATTGCAACCAGATAAATGTGAGTTTTTAAAACGTGAATGTATATATTTAGGATACGTGATTTCGGAACACGGAATAAAACCCGATGAAAGCAAAATAAAATCTATTTTGCAATTTCCTAAACCAACCAACGTAAAGAACATAAAATCTTTTCTTGGACTTAGTGGATATTACAGAAAATTTATACAAGGATATAACTTAATTGCTAAACCCATAACTAATATTTAAAAAAAAGACATTAAATTTACATGGTGTGACAAATATCAGGAATCGTTCGATAAATTAAAAGCAGCTCTATATTCTGAACCAATATTAAGTATGTAGAATTCGCTAAAACTTTCATACTAACAACGGACGCGAGTAATAAAGCATTAGGATCAATACTGTCTCAAGAGGAAATATGTAGCGATTATCGATTTCTTACGCATCACGAACGTTAAATAAAAGTGAAAATAATTATTCTACCACCGAGTTAGAATGTCTAGCTATAATTTTTGGCTTAAAACAATTTAGGCCATATTTATATGGAAGGAAATTTATAATACTTAATGGTCATCGACCTTGAACACGAATTTTTAACTTAAAAAATAATATATAATAAAATATAAGAAATTTCTTTATAATTTATTTTATAATTAGGAAACACATGTTTGTAAAACCGTATTTTTAAGTGATAATATTTTTAACAAATTTTTAAATAATATACTATTCACGATAATTTTAAAATTAATATTGCTCGTAAGATTATTTTTTACGATTAATCTTTAACTAATTTATTATTGTTATTTTTGTAAGGGAATTCCTTGATATGATAGATCATGAACACGCTCCAGATGTAGCCGGATTAGAATCAAAGAAGGTATTAGAACAAATAAAAAAAGCTAGTGATTATACGAAGACAACAAGAAATATTATTAGCGGGGCATTTTCTTAGTCATCTATACAAATTGCAGCTACGTTACTTTCAACTGTTGCGCTTAGTCGGATAATTCAACGTTCTCGAAATTGAAATATTATAACTCCAACCAACCCTGTGACTATTAATTCTCTAATAATACCTAATAAATACACATTAACCTTAAGTAATTTACTTTTTTTTTTCTATATGACTGTAAAAATAATGAAAATTGAGATTTTAATAGAATATTGATATTCACAAAAAATGAATATTTAAATATGCTGAAATACTCCGAAATATTGTTTAAATCTGTACTCAGTATATTGAATCAACTATATACTATTCATGGTAGCATTGACTGCACTATATATCCACTTACATATATATATATATATATATTAATGTGTAATATAAACGAAAATAGTTATTCCGAAGTACTAACTCAAATTAATATACTCAAACCAAATTTATAACCAAAAGTTATTATGATAGATTTCAAACAGGCATATATAAAATCATTTAAAGAATTATACACTGATGTTAAAATACATGGATGATTTTTTCATTTTACCCAGTGCTTATGGTGAAAATTGCAATCGTGTGGATTACAGAATAGGTATTCCACAGACATAATGTTATCCCACGAAATAAATAAAAATTATCGACTCTTATCTTTGTACCTGTTGATAATGTTATTTTTGCATTTCAAGAACTAATTAACTCCAACTACTACGTAGAAAATGAAGAAGATTTACAAACAGTTGTTGATTATTTTGAGGCATGTGGATAGGGAGACCAACACATAGTGGTAGGCGTAGACCACTTACTTTTCCAATTAAAATATGGAATATGTTCGATGCTGTAAAACAAGGCTCCACCAGGACAAATAATGTAGTAGAAGAATGGCACAGCGGGTTTAATATTGCACTGGCAGTTAACCATGTAACGTTGTGGAAATTCATAAATATGTTAAAGCGAGAACAATGTCTGCAAAAAGTCAAAATAGAACAACAGCTAATGTACTTCAAAAAGAAAAAGGCGAAAGTATAAAAATTTGTACGAGCGGTTAGTTGCTGTTGTAAAAGGATATGATGAAACTAATAACAATAAATATTTAAAATCAATAGCGCAAAAATATATCGTACAAGTGCGTAATGTAGTAAATGCACTCAGGCAGTTGACGTTTAGCTTTGTTAATTCAAAAATTTGAATGAATCGACTTATTGTGAAATTTAATGGTAGTAATATTTGTGTTTGTATGGCAATTATAAATATATTATTAAACATTGCATTTTAAAAATGCTTATAACTTTAAAAATTGAGCTATCGCAAAAAAACCGATTTACAGACACAGATAATATTCTCACCATTAGTCTTCATTATAGATCAATTCACTAATTTTTAAACTAATGTAGCACGTTTAGACGTGAACTGCTAAATGTAAATTGAACATGTTACGCACTTGTAGACCTAGACTATATCAACGCCGTAACCATAAGAGTGAAAATAAAATACGATAAATACCTAATAACTTAAATACCTACCTAATAAATTGAGGAACATGGAGATATATTTCAGAGAAAGAATCCACAAGCTGATTTATTCTAAAATCAGTTACGATTGTTTGCTTGTGGCTAGATGTCGTGAATATATTTGCTACTATTTATTTTATGTTTATTTGTATTTTAAAATTAATAAAAAAGAAATTATACTAAATAGAAATTAAATTGTTAGTAAACAGTGTAAATGTTTTGTTGGTTAAAGACTTAAAGTAGAAATACCTCCAATTTCAAATCGCTTTTATAGCAATGTTCAAGTATTAAACTAATTACATCAAATATTTTAATTCCATATTTTAAACAAACACCATTCAAATAAACAAATAAAACTAAACGTGCTAAGGAATCAACAAAAGGATTGTTGAAATTTGTACTAAAAGATTTAGAAACAATATATAAAATACTTATAATACTTTTATATAGTACTCAGTTAAATTTAATAACAATTTTTCGTAATTTATTCGTTTTATTTTATTTATAAAATTGTGCCACATCTAGAATACCATCAGAGTGGAATTGTGTTGCGATACTGGCTATTTTAACTAACTCCCGGGGACTTGGTGCAATCATGGTTGTGACTATGGATTTTTATCCTTTGCGTAACCATCGGTAACTATCATCCCAATCGAGCAACTTGCTTCGAGCTTCGCTTGGCATCATTTATTGCTGATTCACGGTTTTGGCAAGCCCGCCTTAGCGCTTCCACCTCGTTATCAATCGATTCGAACGTGTACCACTTGGCCGTCATGTCATCTTCGTGCAACATGGTCTCGGCATCGCACTTTGTCCGTTGTACAACCAGCTCAAGTTGGTCGGAACGAAGTCTCTGTTCCAGCCTTTCAACTTCAGCCGTTAGACTGACCTTTCGGTCGGCCATGATTTTCGAATCGGCTACTAGCCTACAGTTGCAAGTTATTGTTCTTTCAAGCTGGCTTGATGTGTCCAACTGCTGTTTAGTTAATAGATCACGATCGTTGACATTTTCCCCTAGCACGGACCGTGCACAACATATTTCCATTTTGTTGGACGTTTTCAGTTCACTGAGCATCTTGATAGATTTTTCTGCTTTGTTCTTCCAGTTGGCCACTTTGGTACTCGTGATGGCCAGGTCCTGCCAGACAATATCCACGCACTGCTCTGCTCGGGCCAGCCGCCCCGGGGCCTCTTTCTTCAACGCCACCAGTTCCGCTTCCCGTTTTTGGAACTCAGCTGTCAGTGCCTTAAAAATTCGATCACTGATAGAATTCTGCTGCTGATTCTCGATCAGCCTTTTGTTCTCAATGTGCAACGCAGCCTCTTTGTCAGCCAAGACGCAACGCAACTTGTTCACTTCCGCTGTCTTACAAACTATCACGTCCTCTAAGTCACATAGTTGCCGTTTCAGCAATTTTGCATTTTCCTGAGTTGCAGAAATCACATTGTAGTTTAAATTATACATTTTTGGATAATATTTATATTTAATATAACTTATAACGTAGCACACTACTCAATATTTACTACATTGAAGAAAATGTATGAATCATATATTATTATTATAAAATTTGAAAAACATGGAGTTAATTGAATTGGTTAAGTTTTTTTTTTTTTTTAATTAATTACTAGTAATCAAAAAATAAAAAATAAAGCATAATTATTATTAATTTTTATTTTTTTTTTTTACTAAACAGACAGCGTCACTGATGTATATAAATCTTCCCCAAATCGGTTAGAAAATCAAAATATTTGTACCCAGCCCAAAAATATTATTATATATTAAATTTCGTAATCAATTTGCATCACCAGATTGCTGTTTTTTATTACATCTACAATTTAAAAAATATATTTTAATTTTTACTTTTCCTAATAAGATTTTTATAATTTTACTTTAATGCAGCACTATGGATTTTATAGAATTTTATTATTACATTTTAGTTTTTTGTATTAGCAAATTTAATTTGTATAAACCCTATAAAAAGTCACAGCTAACCGATATTATCTTTTAACCCTTTCAGTACCGTTTACCCATTTCAACTATTATCTTGGTAGACCGAATAAATATCAATATGTTCAAAAATCAAAAATTAAAACTATTAAAATACACTTAATTTCATTCTAAATAATATTATATTCTTTTTAATTTTTTAAAATTTTTTAAGATTTTTTAAACAACACACATTGACAAACATTAGATTATCAGACATTAACATTATTCAATAACAAAATATACAAGATGAGGGCATTATCAGTGGATCTGAGGTAATTTTAATGATGTTACGTATGTGCATCAGTTGCACGCACGAAAGGTTTAAATCACATTATTACACAAGTGTTTGATTTTTATATATATTGTTTTTAAATATAATTATGATGTATGAAATAGTAAAAATATGCGATAAAATCTGAAAAATAGAATCTTAAATATTCAATGTAAACAAAACTTAATGTAGTTTAATACAAGTCTACGACTTATATTTCAAAATTTAAAGTTAAATGCTGTGGCTACGACAATTCATACTATATATTCATCATCAATATATCGTACAATATGTTTAAATAATATTAAAATAACGTAATATTATGTTATCATCATATTAGATATGATAATATGATTTAATATAATATATTGTGCATATTATAACATTATGGTTACTGACACCATGTACTTAAAGCATGGGTTAGGTTAGGCCATCCAATGAACTTTAAAACACCAAAATGAAGGTCGTAGGATTTGTATTATTAAAAAAAAAACAACGTGGAAGTAAATAATATAAAATAATAAAAAATGGTTAATTTTAGATAACTCGGGACGGTTTATTATGATTTGTGGAGTAAATATACTGGCGTTAAAAAAGAAAGAAAATTAACAAAAAATAATTCGACGAGTACTCAAGTCACTCAGTAATAAATCATATGTAGACTCATAGACATGATTATAGGTATAAAAATAAAAACAAACCATTTATAAATAAACAAGTAATATTGAAGATAAGGTATTTTTTTTTAATTATTTAATAATTTATTATTGCTATTTAAAACAATCCATTAAATAATATAGGATTATATTTTTAAATTAATCTTAAGCTTAATAATTGTAATAATAACAAATTTTAAGATTACATTAATATACGTTTGGGATTAACTATTTTATTTTCCTATACCTACAATATTGGCAATATTACGTTTTGGTATAACATAAGAAAAGTACGTTTTGGAATAATTTATTAAAATAGTTCGTTTTTTGGTAAAGTTAATGAGTTCCTATTCTTTTAATTCGGGCAATAGTACATTTTTGTGTAAAACTAAAAAAAGAAATTTTGATTATTTAAATACCATTTTTATGTATGAAAAAAATTTGTATTGAATTAACTTGTCATTTTCAAAAGTTTATGTGACTGGGAAAAGTAAGTTTTGATCTATTCTGGCGACGCCAATAGATTTTTTGACGTTTTTTCCGTAAGAATAGATATCCACCTCAATTTTGTCAATTTCGGTAATAGTACGTTTTGGATTTCTATACCCCCTTCAATATTATCAAGAACCCCACGTGGGGCTGTTGGTTCTATGGATATTAATTTTAATTATGTTATTTATTTGTATATAAAAATGAAGACAGAAAATTGTTTGAGAGTTCGCTCATACACACGCACATACAAATCGCGGTAATCAAACACATTGAGTAGGTCGAAAACAAAATGGATATAGAATGTTGATAAATATATATAAATAAACTAAACACGACGTTTTGTTACAATATTACTTTTTCGTTGTTGATTGTATCTTGATATTTATTATTGCCTTCTAAAGTTTCTGCACAGAAACATTCTAATTTCTTGATTTTTGCAGACATCTGTATTTCTTTAGCCATGTTAGATTGAATATTACACTGTAATTCTTGGTTCGCTCGTTCTAACTCATCTATTGTATTCAATATTCTATTAAACTTCAATGATTTTGCTTCAAAATCCCGATTGACAACATTATAAGACTGATCGAAACATTTCTTTGTATCAGCTATCGTTTGATGTAGATCTTCCAATTCTATATGCATATCCCTTATTTCATCTTTAAGTCTGTTATACTTGAAAACATTCCTTTCCAGCATACCTTTACGTCCTTCTGTTAGTCTTAAACAAGTTTTCAGTGTAACATTATCCATGTTATTATGTATATTTGAATGGCAGTTTGTATCATTATGGTTTGAATGATTCATTATACAACAGGCTAAACATAAACATAATATTAAACACTACTTAAATCCACATATGCTTAATAAAACATTTATAATAGTTAAAAAAAAAATTATATACTTACATATAGAAGAGTGTTTTATAATTTTATAGAATTTCTATATTTTAATTTTTAAAAATTATATACTTACATATAGAAGAGTGTTCTATAATTTTGCCTTAATAAATTAAAAATATATTTTTGTGTGAAAACAGAAATTAATTTTTCAATTTAAAATTTATATTTAATGTTGTATCATATAGTAACCGTGAACACAATATTTAATTTGGATATAATTAGATGCTTAGCAATCAACGTATTTCCAAACAACGTATAAATATAAAAGTATTTATATTTTGGACCGCATCAGTGTGTTGCTAAATTTATTTAATATATTCTGTGGTTAAACTACACATTTGTAATAGAAAAACAAAAAAATAAGTGTATTGGTTTGAACATACTGGATGACAAACACTGAAAGGTATAACTTTTTAGTTCTTATAATATTTAAAGTATTTATAATATATTTATTTTTATTTATTTTTTGATTTTCACTAAGAGAAAAACCAAATTTTCACTGGTTTACACTGTTTGGCATGCAACAATATATAAAAAAAAAAAAATGAATCATTCACGATGAAGTTTTGTCAATTTGTATATTATTTTTCGAATATCTATAATCTTTATAATATTTAAAATAAACTAATTTTTTTGAAAAAAAAAATGATATAATCAAATTTATAAACGTAAATTATGTGAATGATCCAATTAGGGGGGGGGGGATGTTATCCAGCAATAGAACACTAAATGAAGTCATTTTACACAGCCTAATTTTATACAAAGTGTTGGGATGGATTTTTCGGGATATTTTTCAACCTTTTAAAAAAAAAACTCATTGTGTAATCCAAGTTACAAATCGTTGCCATCATTTTAAAATTCGATCACATAAAAACACGATCAAGTAACAAAAATGCGATATCGTATTATTTTTCCATAAAAATAATATCTATTGTATATCATTTATCAAGTAATATTATTTACTTTAAAAATTTGATGCCAGCCTGTGGGCGGCCGCATCGACGTTTGATGAGGTGGTGATGTGAATAGAGTGGCGAGGGAGGAAACAAGTTCAATGAAGACGCACTTTTAAGGTGGTTATGAATTGGAGTTTTATTGTTTCGTGTTTAGCACGGTATTGCTTAATGACACAATAATAACAGTTGAAAATACAAGCGTTTACTTGGTGTCCTCGCGGATCGTGGAAATGCAACAATAACAAAACACAGCAAAAGCTTCGACGGCCGAGAGGAACAGACTGCTAGCCAGTCTATTTTTCTCCATAATCGGTTGCGCCGGGCAGCTAGCAACGGTCCGCCGCGTGGGGCGCGTGCGGTTGTCGTTTCGTCGTCCGCTGGCGGTTGACCCAAAAAGTCTAGGCCGCGGTCGTTCGCGTCCAGGCCGTTTGTATTCAAACGATCGGTGTGCGGGCCCACGTCAAATTGTTAAAAATTACAAATGTTTACATTTCATTAGCGTTATGGGAAAAATGACTATGTATTAAAAGCAACAAAGTGCAAAACATGTCTAAATATTTTATTTTGTCCTTACTAATAAACCAAAAAATTGTCCAAGTAATAGAATTAATAGTTTCTTATCAAAGTAGTATAGATTTGTATAAAATGATGTATCCTATATCATTGTTTCTCAATAATATTTTTGTTTCGATTTTGTAATTGTCTTAGTTATTCCAAAAATAACTATTAAGTTAATTAGCATATTTTTATCTCATTGCTTGTAATATAAAATATTGTTCCTTTCGCAGCATTTCCATGATTTTTTTTTTAAATATTTCCTGTTCTAATCCTTCAAGTGTTTTTAAAATGTATGAACAGAATTCATCTTTAGCTTATTGAATTTCTAAGACCTATATATATATATCTTCTGTTGTGTATCAGTCAGAGGACGACTTTTGAGATGGATGTAGGAATTGTAGTTGTGGATTTAAATAAATGATATGACTGTTGTATTTTTCAATGAGTTGTTTTATTAAAATCAGTATTTAGACTGGCGTGAAGGTGCTCGTTGTAGCCCGGGAATATCACGTCTGAATTGATGCCGATTCGGGCTCCTTATATATTGGCTACTCCTCTGATATAGACCTCACAGAGGACGAGGAGTTGTGAATGGACGAAAAGGAGCTTTGAAGTCGCGGTGTTGAAATAATTGTAAAAACTGTTTAATATTCTGACGATTAATTTATTATAGTTTAGAAAAATGACTGGCGTGAAGGTGCTCTCTGTAGTCTGGCTGAATCACGTCTAAAATGATGCTGATTCGGGCTCCCATATATTGGCTACTCCTCCTATCGGTACCTATGTCACCCTCGTGAGATAATGCTGACCTCATTTGGTCTGTCGTGTATAAAGGAAATGCCGACTGCCCACGCTTTGTCGTCGAGCGGCGATAACTCGCCGGATGCGGCTAGTTCACACGTTATCTGAATTCCTAGTATTTTCTAGTAATATAATATTTATGAATTGATATTATATTATTTTATGTAGGAAATGCCGACTGCCCACGCTTTGTCGCCGAGTGGCGATAACTCCATGGATTCTGTTAGTTCATTTATTATTACAACTAATATGCCCAGCATGATATTACATTATTTAGTTTAAATATTTTATTATTTAGATAATTTCTCGAAATCGCTGGTCATTCGAGACCGCCTTGTATTCTCGAATCCGATAGTCTTGGTTCGAGTACCATCAGCTCGTTGATGGCTTGTCACACCCTAGCGTATTCTTGAGCGCGTTTTTATTTAATTTATTACTTGTTTGATTTAGGCTCATGCCCTGCCTTTTCCAAACGCTTCTACGGTTTAATAATTATTTATGTTGAAACGTACATCGTTCCCCCTTATCCTCGAGGTCATTGTTAATAGTCATAAAAGTTATGTATCGCCAGGTACATAGCACCTCTTATTGGTACCTACGTTGTCCTAGCAAGATAGCGTTGATCTCATTCGTTTTATTGTGTATGTATGTGCTAGTTCCTGGAAATTCCATTGACCCACACTTTGTTCTTGAGTTACGATTACCGACCGGACGCGACTAGTCCATACATTATCCTAGTTTTTCATAATTTTTATTAATATATTATAATATCATAAACCGCTTGTCCAAAATAATATTATATTATTTAATTCACATGTCTTAATTTATTTAGATAATTTCTCGGAATCGCTGGTCGTTCGAGACCGCCTTTTATTATCAAACTTCATATTCGTGATTCGGGTATAATTGGCTCGTTGCTAGTTGATCACGCCCTAGCGTAATCCTGAGCGCGTTTTCTACTATTGAATTTATTTCTCGCCCGTCTTAGGTGCACAATTTCTCTGGTCCTATTCTCAGAATTTCTTATGTTAATCTCCTAGATATTTTTATGGTCAGTATAGTTTAATCTTTTCCCAAAGCGTCTATGGTTTAGTAATTATTTTTATTGTGGTTTGTGTTGAAACGTACATAGTTTCCATTTACCCTCGATGCCATTTCTGATTTATTAGTAATTATAAAAGTTATGTAAGTTATGTATCGCTAGGTACATAGCACAATTATGAATTATTCCTAACATTGATTATCCTCCGATTATCATAAGACTCTCAGTTTAACATGGCCGCATGATATTGATATGGTCCAATCAGAGGACGAGCTTGTGAAAAGGAGCTTTGAAGTCGCGGTGTTGAAATAAATTGTAAAAACTGTTTAATATTCTGATGACTGGTTTATTATAATTTAGAAAAATGTATTCTGTGACGGCATGGATCTCTGATTTCTGTGTTTCTCAAAAATTATTTTTTATAGTCGATTTTGTCTTTTCCAGCGTGCTTGTGGTTTAGTTATTATTCATATAGTGGTTGCGTTGAAACGTATATTGTTCCCCCTTACCCTCGAGGTCATTGCTGCGTTAAATTCGACATAAAAGTTATGTAACGCCAGGTACATAGCAATATATTATTATATTTTACATTTACGATGTTTTTTTACGTAATTTTACATGTGCAATATGTGTTTCAATTTAAATTCATATTCTACATACACCAACATACCTCAAGGGTTGAGCTGCTTTCACATTGTCTGCGATCCGGCGCAGTCGGATTGCCTACGTAGCTGACGAGTTTCACTTAAAGATGACTGACTTGGTAGACACTCAAACACAGACATTGACTTTACACTTTTTTACATGGGGAACAGAACAGGATATGCTACGGGAAACCGTATTCAGCCCGGTTAGGTATCATTAAACATATTATGATGGATAGCTAGAAGCCAAGCTTTGCTCTAACCTAACCTGCTTTGCATTCAAAAACACATTTCCGCCACCGTCAAATCACCAGCCAAACCGTTCAAATCACTGGGACAAAACCATTCATTAATATTCCATTAAATTATGTTCATATTGTTTTAAGTTTTTTTTTTTTTTTTTTTGTTAAATACTATGGTTAATAGTAAAGATTAGGAAGTTCGGTTTTTGTCCTGAAGAGGAAGAATTTGAAATAATAGATTAGAAAGTTTTGTTAGCTATGTTTTCATTGAATGATCATTGATGTAAATGCAGATTTTTTTTATTGTTTTAAAGACTGATGGGATATTCGTATCAATGTCTTTGCATAGCGTGTGTATATTTATTTGTTTGTTTCCAAAATTTTCTAATAAGTATTTAAATTATAAATAAGTGATTGAGCTATTGTTTTCTGTACTAGAGAAAAATGGTATCGTAGATTATAAGGTGCTATCCAAATTTTCTATCCCAAGCTTGATAGATGAATTTGAGCGGGTGAGTACTTTTGGTTTTTTATTAATTGGTTGTTAAACAGATATAGGAGAGGAGGGTAATTTTTGCGAAGTTATATCTGATAGAGATCTTTTGTTTTGGTCTTGAGGACTATTGTTTAATATGTTTTCATCTTGGTTAATAGTATAAGGTAAGTTTGTTGGAATATCTTTTATAGATGTGATATGTTGTTGTATTGATTCAAGGTTTATTGGAGCTGAAAGTTTAGCGGAGACGAAATTTTATCTATTCAGTCTTTTTAGGTTTTTTGGAATTCTTCTATAAATTATGGACTTTTGAGAAGTTGAATATTCTCTAATAATGCAGAATTTTGTTTTTCGAAAGATGTGGGCTGATGTGTTTAATTATTCTAGTGGTTGGGTGGCTGAGAAATATTTTGGCTGTTTATTGTATTTTTATTGTAGCACATGGATGTATGCCCTATCGACTTGCACGTATAACAGGTGAGAGTGTCGTCAGTAAATAATCTGAAGTTTGTTTCATTTATATTCATTAGTAACGAACCGGGGAGTTTCGGTATATCTTCGTGTTTAATATTGATTTGACGAAAGCTCAGTATGTGTTCATATCTGATTTCTTTTACATCGGCTTTGAGGAATTTTTTTCGGATAGTGGTGAAATATTATAAGTATATATGCATCAAGTATCAACTGATTAGGGATGGAGGAGTATACATTTGATATTATAATTATTTTAGCGGGAGTGAGGAGTCTACGTATGGGAATTCGTATTCGTTTATTTTTCGTATGTTTTGTGATTTTTTTTATAAGAGAACCTAATATTTGTTAGCTAGATAAGAAAACGCATACATAGAATGCAACCATAGAAATTTTAGAAATTTTAGATACAAATGTAATGTTGCTTGGAGAGATAATGTGTCCGACTGCAATAATATATTATTTAAGTAATAGTCCGTTGACCGAATATAGAACAATACCCTGTTCTCTTTTCGACAAGTTTGAGTTGGCCGTAACTATGGTATAGTTAGTTTATCGGTTTATTGTTTGAATTGATGGTTGATAATGGTTGTGATCAATGTCTTCTAGGGTTATAGTTCCTCTTAAATATCTGCTTAGTCCAGCTCTTAATTCTGCAGTATTTCCTGTAGATTTTAGATTTTTATTTTCGCAATATTGTATAAGAAATGGTTTTCTGAGAATATAAATATCTGTTGCCGTTGTTATGAATGCTAAGAACCCCTGGTTATTTATTATATGTAAAATGTATGTATTAGTAGTAGTAATATTGTACATCACCGCCGAGTTAAACGGAATTTGCTGAGCAAAACCTTTTGGCCGGACGGTGCCACGACTCGCTGTGTATAACACAGGCGAGTCAGTTTTGATTTGGAATCAGAGCCTTATAATTGTCAGAACCTTACATAAGAGTCGGAACATTTATAATAATTGTATTTACTTCTAATGCATCGGTTGTATTTCAGAATTATAATAAAGTTAAGCTATTTTTCTTTTAAATTGATGTTGTGACTAAATTTATTTGTGACTGAACACCTAAGCGCGTTCAGAACATTTTTGGTGGCAGCGGTGGGATACGGTTTCCAGTATCCGCTACTAAGTCATTCATAAATTGGAAGAAAAACAAAATTTTATGGAAACTTGCCGAGCGCCATTATTTTAGAAGGTACAATAATTTATTATAATTGTTATTATAATTAGTATATCCGTTGTAGTTCAACGTATGCGATCGTTTTGGTCGGCACCGACAAAATTCGTGGAAGTGGCACAATTATAGCTGTGCCATAATAGTCGTCATTGTCACCAAAGCCTATAGAATTCAGAAACTGCTGTTGGCGTCACTGCGAGAGCCGCCGCCGATTGCCGTCGTCGAGAATCGCAGCTGACGTCACGAGACAAGCCACCACGAGCCGCCCGAACTGAGATATAAGCCGGTACGAGTTATATTACGCGGGATAAACAATTTTTTTTTTTTTTTTTACACTATATACAATATAATATATTATCACCTATACGGGAATATAAGCGTTACATTACCCAAGGGGGAATAAGTTAATGAATCGAAAGGGGAGCGAGGATAGGTTATCTGAAAATTTAAACCAGGCCATTTATTCACCCAATACCACTACTCAAGACTCACAAAGCCCTATACCTTTCACACCCGTACCAACCATCTGGGCCAGTCTACCCATTAGGGGAGCTAATCCCGAAGACCCTTTTTCAGGTAGGGAAGTAGCCAACATTTCAGTTGATGATTTATTAATTCGAGAATCGGATTTGAGCTCAACTACAGAAAATTTGTTGTTGGGTGTAGCTAAGGGACTGAAAGAAATAGATAAAGGTATCATTGAAATTAATAAGCAGGCAAACACAAACATGGATAGAAACGCAGAACCTTCAGACAGTTCTAACCAACCCATCGATACACTGAATCAGAAATCCATGGAAGCAGCCAAGGAAGTGGATTGGTTAGCAGTCAGTAATTCACATCATAACCTTCCTGGAACCGAGGAAGACGGAGAACCGGCTATTGGACAGATAATTAAAAATGGGAAGAATAACGGTTCAGCGGAATCGAAAAAGAAAAACGCAGATCATATAGAACGCTCGAAGGAATTTGACCTGGATGCGTTGATTGACCATCGCATAAAACAATTATGCCGAAACTTTTCATTGAAGTCGGAAAAGGTGGACCAAGAAAAACCAAGTTCGGATTCATTGCGTGAATTAATCGATGCTAAAATACTAACAGCCTTGGAAACAAAAGGATACACCGAAACACTACAATCAGAACCGTCAA
>JACXSJ010004263.1:0-14736 GCA_014851325.1 Pentalonia nigronervosa
TAAGATTAACAACACGCATATTATAAAAAAGTACGCTTAAAATATCTCTTTTTGAGGGTAACTTTCCACCAGTTATTTGATTTTTCATAATCCCAACCAAAAACACTTGTTTTCGCGACATTTTAAAGTAATATTTCAAATATGAATAAACGATTAATAGCCACTGATCACCAAATGACAACTGCGATATTATTACTGAGACAACTAATAATCACAATATTTTTAGTCTAAAAATTACTGCGATACAGTGCGATAAGACTATTGTGAATGTAATTTTAAAGAAATAATTTCTATTCTGTTTTTAACCCAGACGTAAACAAGTTAATGACCAATATGAAACCAATAATATTATGCATCCATTACGACAATTACGAAAAAATAATATCATTAATTCGTCAATTTAACATAAGACTTTTTATTCGTATATTTAATAAATCTATGGAGAAAATCGATATGCAGCAGAAATTGTACACATGTTCATTATTCATTTTCATGCAAATCAATAGATTTGAGCTGATTTTTTATTATAACATTTTTTATAGGAAATAAGATTATTTATAATAAACGTTCCATACATTTTTATCGTAAGTAGAATAGTTTATGAGATAATAATTATGAAAAACTGAAAAACTACCCTAAGTTCAAATAATCAACCCTCTTGGGGCACGTCTTAGGTTCAATCAATCTTGACCAAATTTTACACACATTATTTTTATATGCATAAGATCAGATTTTAGGGGTCTCGCTTCAAAAATGTTGAGAAAAAAATGTTACCTCCATTACTAAGGACCACCCTAGTGTGCATCATATTCTCTCTCATAGTGGTCATTAACAGCGTATATTCAACTCAGCCGTCGTCGAGGCGGCCTTGGTTCTTATTATAGTATCCTTATCGCGACTTTCAATTCAATATATATATATATATATATATATATACATAAATTTACAAATTGATTTATATACTCACGTAATAATGAGTAACAACAATCCTAATATCAAAAACCAAAGCAATAAACAAACGAAAACCGTACCACCAATTACAATCGCTATCAGAAGCTCAGGCAATACAACATCCCAATCGATGGTCACAGACACCTCACCAAATGAAGAGTGGGTCGTTAAGTCTAATAAAAGAAATTGCTCAAGCTCATCGGCTTCAGAATCTCTAAACTCACCTAAAACACCAACTCAACCAATTAAAAAAAAATTATTTGCTTCAAGAAATAGATTCGAAGTTTTCAGTCAACCAGACAAAAATGATGATATTCAAAATGCTACCAATACCACAAATAATTTAGATCAAACTAACAATTTAGATCAAACTAACGTAGATTCGCTCATCAAATCCCCTCCGCCTATTTTTGTAAAAGGTGTGCAAGATTTTCTAGAACTGTGCTCAAGGCTAATCGAGATTCTTGGCGTTGAAAACTTTATTTGCAAATCCTCTACTGATCGACTAAAAATTCAAACAAGTACTCCGGAGGCATATAGAACGCTTATATACTTTCTAAAGGATCAAAATTCCGAATATCATACGTATCAACTGCAACAAGATAAACCCACACGTGTTGTGATCAGAAATTTACACCCATAAACTCAAACCAGCCTAATCAATTCTGAATTGGAACTCCGTGAATTTGAGGTACGTAACGTTATAAATGTTCTTCATGAGGCGCACAAATATCCATTACCACTTTTTTCGTTGACCTGGAATCTTCCCCTTAATCAAATGACATCTACAAACTGACCTCCATGCTACATACTAAAATTAAAGTAGAGGAACCCTATAAACCCAAGATAATTAGCCAGTGCTTAAACTGCCAAGAATACGGCCACACTAAATCTTACTGTAACTACTCATCACGCTGCGTGCGGTGTGGCGATCATCACCAGTCATCCGATTGCACCATGTCCCGAGATACCCCACCTAAATGTGCGCTCTGCCAAGGCACTCATCCAGCCAGTTACAAAGGATGCTCAGTTTATAAAGAGATTCGACGTCGTAAGAAGCCTTCACCATACAATGCTTTTCTGTTTAATAATTGTAGATTTAAAAAACACAATGTACAAACTAGCCACCCAGAAAATGATGCTCCCCAAATAATGCTCGGTCATACGCGCAGGCTACCTCTGGTCAACGCCCAACACATCCTTCTCCTTCCTCTGAATCTAACATTATTAATGCAATGACTCTTTTTCTAGAAGAATTTAAAACTATGTTAAACCCACTCTTAACTCTACTCACTAAATTAATCTCCTTGCTGGATAAAAAAAATGACTAAGTCCGCTACAAATAAATCTTTACTTATTTTATTATTCAATGCTAATGGACTAAAAAATCATCTATTAGAACTTCAATCAGTATTAAATGATAGACGTATTGATATTACCTTGATTACAGAAACCCATTGTACCCTATACTCACACATACATATACCCGGTTATAGACGTCATAAAGCCAATCATCCTGACAATACAGCCCATGGTGATGTCGCAATTTTAGTTAAATATTCAATCATATATCGTTCTCTTCCAAACGTCTGCGAAGATATTTTTCAATCTTGTGCTATTCAAATTAATGTTAACAATGTTCCAATCATAGTTACGGCAATTTATTCACCTCCAAAGCATAATGTTTCCTTCGAAAACTTTACAAACTACTTTAACACAATAAGCAACAACTTCATTATAGGAAGAGACTATAATGCGAAACATCAGAGTTGGGGCTGTCGAGTGAACAACCCGCGTGGAAACATTCTCTTTAATTTTGTAAATTCAAAAAAATTTAAGGTGCTTGCCCCTCCAGGACCTACCTACTGGCCCATATATCCAAATAAAAACCCAGATATATTGGATATTTTTGTAACTAAAACCCCTTCAAATTTGCACTGTGTTATTAACAATATTCTAGATTTAAATTCAGATCACTCGTCGGTCGTACTCACACTTAACGACTATCCTTCAATTAATACCGAACAACTAAAATTATTTCACGCCACTACTGACCGCTACAGATTCCACGACCTGGTAAATCAAAACTTTCAACTAAATGTTAGATTGAAATCCAATGATGACATAGATGTAGCTGTAAGTAACATAACAAATATTATTCAATCAGCAGCCTGGGTAGTCAACACAGATAAAAATGTACAAAATACTAACTCCAATTCGCTCCCAACTAATATCTGTATCCTAATATCAGAAAAGAGAAGAGTTAGAGCCCTGTAAGAGCTAGTATCAACGTACTCGTTTACCCTCACACAAAAAAATATACAACAATTTAGGTAACAATCTAAAAAAAGTCTTAGTAAAAATCAAAAACCTTAACTATGAAACTTCCTGACTAAATTATCTACAAATAATGGTAGTCTTTGGAAAGCGTCCAAACAAGCACTACATTTTAAAATAACCGCTCCACCTATTAAAAAATCTGATGGGAGTTTCGCTGTGTCCGACTCAGAGAAAGCTGAACTTTTTAAAAACCATCTCTTTAATGTTTTTCAACCCAACCAAAATATTCCACCTGTCAACTCTAATACGGTTTTTAGTTGTCTTGATATGCCTTGTACTCTTTCCCCCCAATTAAACATTTTTCGCTAAGCGATATTAAATTTGCAATTCAAAAGCACACTCTTAGGAAGTCTCCGAGCTTTGGCCTAATAACGGCTGAAGTAGCCAGATGCCTTCCTAAACGTGAATTCGTTCTACTTACTCGTATATTTAACGCCGTACTCAGATTGTCATACTTCCCGCTTATATGGAAGTTCTCCAAAATCATTCTTTTCCCAAAACCAAACAAGCCCCCTGACCAGGTAACGCCATATAGACCAATTAGTCTATTACCATTCTTCGGAAAAATACTAGAAAGACTTATACTGAATCGCATACTTCTCATAATTAGTGAAAAATATATATTACCTAATTATCAATTCGGTTTTCGCGCACAACACTCTACAATCCATCTAGTACATAGGCTAGTTGACTCTTTCGCACTTGAAAAAAAATGTATTGTTCTTATGTATTTCTTGACATACAACAGGCCTTTGACCGTGTATGGCATGAAGGGCTGCTGTACAAGGTAAAGACCTTTTTGCCTCTAACTTACTACACACTACTTAAGTCATATCTAACTGATCGTTATTTTCAAGTTCATTTCAAATCTGCATACTCTAACATAGCAAACATCAGAACCGGTGTTCCTCAGGGTGGCATCTTTTCCCCAATACTGTATAACTTATATGCTTCTAATCAACCAACCTCCACCAACACCATTGTGGCAGACTATGCAGATGACAAACTTATTATATCTTTAAATGAAAACCCTATTGTAGCATCGCTTAATCTACAAAATCATCTTTCCCTTATGGAAACCTGGTATACAAATTGGAGGATTAAGGTAAACCAAACTAAATCTAACCACACAACTTTTACCCTTAAGTTAGTACAATTCCCATCGGTCTTTCTCTATGGCACTCAAATTCCGATCACTTCAACAGTAAAATATCTTGGCTTAACCCTTGACCGTAGACTAACATGGGCCCTACATACACGTATAAAAAGACTTCAACTAAATCTACGACTTCGTATGCTCAAATCTTTACTAGTCAATAACAAACACACCAACCTTAACATAAAACTGCTCATGTATAAATCCCTCATTAAACCCATTTGGTCCTACGGACTCCAACTATGGGGTAATGCAAAAAAATCAAATATAAACCGTATCCAGACTTTTCAAAATATTGAATTAAGAAAATTAACGAACTCCCCACCCTATGTTTCTAATCATACTCTTCACACTGACCTAAAAATTAAAACTGTAAAAGAGGAAGAAGCTATTTACTATAAAAGATTCCATAATCGGCTTGCAACTCATTCCAATCCTTTAATCAAAACTCTTTCATCAAAAGTTATTTCGGGCAATCCTCCAAGACGCCTTAAGCGAAACTGGTGTAGAGATATACTATAACTTAATATAATAATACTAAAAAAAAAAAACAATTAAATAAATATATACATAAATAAATACATATAACCTCAATTTTTAAGTGTCATCACTGGGTGGCTGCTTTTATCAAACTTTTTCATTTATTCTTGTATTTCAGCTAATACTCTTATTGTACCCATGAGGTACAGATTGTATATTTAACAATAAAGAAAAAAAAATATGTGTCAATAAATTAAATGTTTTGGTATATGTAAAAGCGTCGATTCATTTAAAGTTTAAAAGCCTGTATGATTTTCTTAAATATGTAGTTATAACCGAGGAAGTAAAGAGATTTGGTTTGATTTAAAAAAAATATGAAATTTGTAATTATTTATACATTCAAAAATAGAGAAATATGCACAATATATTTTAAAATATTACATAGTTAATTCACAATTATATTTATGACTTAAGTGGTCAGTACCAATAGGGTAAAATATTAAAATGTATAGTATTTAGAAGTATATAGAAGAAAAAATTAATATGAAAAACAGTTATTTATATTTATTATAAAACATCAAAAGTATAAATAAAATATCAAAATATGTATTTATTTGTTTTGTACCTATTTTGTTATTATATTAAAAATTATGAAATTATCTTTATCAAAATATTATAATGAAGTGAAATATTATGAGCGATTCCACATCAAAATAATATATAAGTCCTGGTTTCATAACTTTAAACAATTCTTAGAATTAGTTTATCCACATCAATAAATTTTTTTAATTTTTTTAGTAAGACTGTTCCTTGTTTCAATAATAAATGATAAGGTACATATGATACTATTAGTTATGAATAGGGCTGAGATTCATATGCATTGGCATATTTTTTTTGCAACTTCTAATTATTGGTTTTATTTAAAATGTCCACGAATTACATCATGATGAAGCAAATGGTTGTTATTTTATTTTGCATATTATTGCATATTTCAACAATAAACACCTAAAATGCATATTTAATGGTATATTTTAACCGCTGTGGTTGGTAAAAAAAGAAAATAGAATATTATAAATAAAAAAAAAAAATACCCAAGTATTTATGCAGCCATATAGATATAGTAGTTATATAAAATGTAAAAATAGAAATAATTAGAATGAAGATTTTTATTACAATCTAACTCCTCGGGAAATCGAAAAATTCAAAAACCTAAAAATGGCGTTATGTGATATTGAACATAGTTAAAACAATTATAAAAACATACTAAAAACTGAGAGGTCTTTTATTTTTGAAAATTTTAAACACCACATCATTGTTTCATGTAATACTTTTAATTAACATTAATAGTTTATAATAATATTTTTAATATTTTAGAATTTAAAAATTTAGTTTTTGTATCATAATTTTTCCCATTTCTTTGTTGCATGTTTTTGCATATTTTATCATTTTTTATTGCACATAAATCCTAGTCCTAGTTATAAAAATTAAATCATTGGTTTTATAATTTACATATAAAGCAGAATTAAAATATAATTTTTACGAAGAATCACCTAAAAATTTTACTTAACTTCAATTAATAATAAATTATTTATTTTTAACATTTTTAAATTTTTTCTTATGTATTTTAATATTGATCTATGGGGGGGGAGTATTATAATAAATAACTTTTTTTGATATTATGTTTTAATTTTCTAATTCTTGCTTCTTATACTATTATTGATTGATTTATTATTAGTTTTGACATTTTTTTTTTTTTTAATATAATTTATTCTCATTTAAATTTTTTTTCTTTTTTTATTGAATATTACAGTAATTTGGAAACTTCGTCAATTCAAAAATGTTCACACCCATTTATGAATTATTTATTATTTTTACTGGTCACTAGATGTATATATAATATGTGTGGCAGTTATTAATAATATTAAAGTACATTTTGTTTAGCTTATTGTAAAACGTATCTTTAAAGTTTGTAAAGGTAGTATGTTTAACAACGAATTCAATTTTGAAACTTTTATACTGATTTTTAATGTCATTTTTCGCAATTTTAGTTAATTATTCGATTTTTTTTAATGGGTTTTTAGGAATTTAAATGTATTTTTTAGAATTTTACAAACCATATCTATCTATAATAAATACTTTGTTAAACATTCATAATATTATTCGACAAAGTTAATAAAATATAATAATATTATTATTCATTTAAAATGTATAACAAAGAGCAGTGAGAGTGTGAGACTTTAATATGAACAATATATTATTATCTTATATTTATCTGTGCATCGAATTTGGTAACATGTTCAACCGGTAAATATCACGCGCGAAGGTTAATACCACCCGGACCCGATGTCCAACAATCTGCCGATTTCAAATCAAAGCAGTAGCCCGTTTTATTAGATCATAACATATTATTATGCATATTACTATGTTTAAAGAAAAGTCTTTGTTGTGTAATCAGAAGGCGGCATCAGCCGTTAATATACCATCCTTAAACTGGTTCCATTATGATATTTATATATATATATATATATATATATATATATATATGAATCTGGTTAGTATATTATTTAGTGCCTACATTTCCTACTAAAAGTATAAACTGGGTTTGGTTATTACGATGACGAAAATCGGACAAAAAATAGCTGTACTTTGTTTCATTCAAAAGTAAAAAAAAATCGTTAAATGTTGTACAGCCGAATATTTACAATTTTATCGTGTTACAGACAAAGTTTGAAAATGTTATACTACGTTATGATTATAACGTTATATATGACAAAAAAACTATTAAATTTTGTAAACGTAATTAAAATGGAAAACAGCGAACAAAAATAACTAAATACCACAAAATAAAACATAACAATTAACAAAATGTATACTACATCATTAAACAAAAAATAACGCAAGTCAATTAATTTAAAATCCATTTACTTAAAAGTCATAATATTGGTTTTGTAAAAATATTTATTCTATTAGCGATTAATCCATGAATTTATTATAATTCCGTATCTGGACCATTCCCGGCATTAAATATTATTTTAAACAATAAACGTAAAATTTAAATAACGTTTGAATTCTAAATAAGAATAAACGCAAACATTTTATAATACTTGAATTATAAATAATCGTAAAACAAATTTTCGATTTCAAATGCAAGCTCTAGTTACAGCTCATGGTGATGTACTCAAGCATTTAGCGGTCAAGTTTTATTATTAGCTGAATTAGGGGATTTTCGGTGGCCTGGCCAAATCTAACCCAACCAACATTTTTCAGACCTTGTAAACTATATAATTTTACTACCCGCCTACAGCTTTAATTTTTTTTTTTTTTATATACCGCCACTAACCTGAACGGCAGGACGAAAGTCGATTATAACTTGTATACAATGTTGAGTATTAATTTTAAAAACTTCAACTTAACATTATATAAAACTACTAGAAAACAAATAAGCCACTTCAAATAATTTAATACACCGACTATATAGAGTTAAATGTCGAGTCTTAATTTTTAAAACTTCCGTAGCAATTAATTGCTATATCGATTAAAAAATCAATTGATAGGTATAAAGATTGTTATAAAAAAATGTATTCACTGTTTTTATTATTTATTAATAGATCATATACTTATATAATATAATATTTTATCGCAGGTAAGAAAACATTTGTAATGTAAAGCCTATTCATTTGATTTTATATAATATTTGTATGTGTATTATGATGTTTTATTAAAAAAAAATGTTATTGGTAAATGATAATGACATGAAAATCAATATTTTATTATTAATAATTTCTGCATCGTTTATACAAAATTTATGGTGGAATTAAAAAACAAAACAGTACTACTGCTATAGCAGCTTATAACATTTCTGTCGTAAAAATCTGTATCAAAAAGTTGATACAGTAGAAATTGTAGGACAGTCCTACCGCTATAGAAGAACTAAAAATAATAACTACTGCAGCCATATCAGTTATAGAACATTAAATTTTTCAAGTATACTTTTGATAACTCTCACTGTCCGTTAATATGTTTAATTTAAATTTAAAAAAAAATTAATAGAACTAAATACAGTGTGTAAAGAACGATACTACGTATTCACCTGCGTTTATTAATTCATTGTTAGGATTTCTAATTTATATTGTGTTATAAAAATACACAATGCATATAATAACATTTTTAAGGGGTGCATACCTAACCACTTATTTTAATGTTTTTCGTGACAGTTAAATATCGATACTTTTTTTAAGTGAAACCGAAAAAGTTTTATTTTTCCCGATCACGGGCTCAATTACTATATTTATTGTTTATACCGCAACTAGTTTATTATTTTTCCATTGTTTGGCATGGAACTCAATTATAGTGTGCGCGCATGTTTTCAATGTAGTACAGTCACAGAGTTAAATGTTTATGACGATGACCAAATACTTCTGGTCTGCGGCTACACACGCGTAATAACGAACGACCAACTCCAATAAAACACAAGTTGTCGCGAGAACTATAATAATATATACTGATGCAATCCTAGTAGCGATAATAGCCAACCTCGAAGTGATATTGGTACTTGAATAACAACAGGTCGTTAATAATAAATAATCATTAACTTATATTAATGACAAGCCAAACTCCAAAAGTTAATTCTGTAAGTCGAACTCATTATACGTGTATATATTATAGTTGTACATCTATATTGAAGGTATACTTTGGGACCACGTTTACAAATTCAAAAGCTTCCTTCGCAGATATCTGTTTACAAACTCCGATTACGAGTGGCGTCTACGTTCTTGTCCGATGGGTATGTTTTTTAACAGTATATTTTTAATAAGTATAATTATAGTATATTTTATATTTAACTCCCCACCGGTGCCGATACTAAGGGGTGGGTAAAAAAGTTTGTTAAACCATCCCGTTTTAATGTTCTCCACTATACTGATTCGGAATCCCGAATCGACCAATTTCATTTTATTCTATATAAATTATGTGATATTGCAGCTGAATGACTGCGTTATTTCAGTAAAAACATGTAGGCAATTGAATATTATACCTATCAATCGAGTCTCTAATTTAATAATATCTTATTATATTAGGATATAAATGCATTAAAACACATATAAAAAATAATTTTAAAATGAATTTTCGACCCACCAAAAATTTAATTAAAAAATTAATAAATTAAAAAAAAAATTATCTTTGTTAAAATTATATCTAAACTATTTTTTTTTTTATTAATTAATACAATATTAATAATTATATTAAAAAAAAACATTATTACAATAAAACTTTAAAATACATGAAATTTAAAAACTAATTTTAATATAAAAAAAATTAGGTATACCTTAAGTAAATGCCAGTACCTACATGTTTACGTGAGCGTTAAGTTTAAAAGTAAAAAAATGTTATCTATAGTTCAGCGTGGTATTTTATTTATATAATGATATTTTAATAACTCGTGTTTTTTTCTATTGATTAGTGAAATCTATTAAAAAATGTTAAAAATTACAAAATACTAATTAGTTACCTATTTAGATTCGTATTATGTTATTAGACGATATTTTTAACTAGGAAAGTATCGTCTAAAACTTTTATGAAAATAATTTCTTATATCGTAGTGTATTATTATTCTCTAAATCTCTTCAATTATTTAACACCCATTATAATGCTGTAAATAATATTATATACCTACCATGATCTTTACGTCATGTCATAGTGCAGCGATTCTTAACATGTGGTTTGTAGCCCCCCGGGAGTCCGCGACACTCGTGTCAAAAGATCATGACGCTATTGTCTTTTTGGAATAAACTTTTGTTTAAAAGATGTGCAAATGAAATTACATTGTGTGAAAAAACATGGTTTTAAAATAATATTTTTTTGCTCATAAGCTTGGAGTCCGTGGCTTCAAAGAATATTTTTACAAGTATGTACAAAAGTTTAAGAACCTCAGTCGTGGTGTATATATAAGTATATTATATCAGGTTAAAAATGGCCGTATATGACTATATTATGTATATGGCTAAATACCGTTAATCAACGACATATCAGTTGAAAGTGTATTAGAGGGAAGGTTCGAGTATAATATTTTAATATAACTATCTACACGTACCCTACATGAACACAGCTTAGTCGATTTCTTAAATTTTTTGTTTTATTTAGATGAAAATGTTATTGCCGTAGATACAACCTTATGAATATGCGTTTAAAAAAAAAAAAAAAAACACCAAGGCCAAGCTGCCGAGCGGGGCCTGGAAAGGTTATCCGTCCATCACTCGCCTCAAAGACGCCACTGCTGACAAGTATTTACCTACACAGAATAATAATATTATAATGTATATTACTTTTCAATTGAAACTCTAGTCGTGATGGATTTAGATTAATGTCGCTAAAAATGTAAATTCTATAATATTATATGCGCTCGTCGAAGCAGGCGCTGGCGATATATTATATCGCGTCCCATATACATTTTCATATATAATATACAATGTATATGCGATATTGGTCCATCAATCGTATCGAAATGCGAGCGTGAATAGCAGCGCAGCACTGCCACCCCCGCCACCAGCGTCATAAGGAGCAGCAGCAGTAGTGGCATGAACAGCTTTTTCCGCACAAGAATGATTTGTTGGCCGCGGCCGATGGATGAGTGTCGTCGCGGGGGGTGAATATGCATTTAAGAAAAAAAAAAAAAACCAACGCTAAGCTGCTGAGCGGGGTGTGTGGAAGGGTTACCCGTCCATCGTTCGCCTGGAATACGCCACGGATGAAAAGTATTTACATACATAATAATATTATAATGTACAGTGAAACGTCCCGTAACGGACACCTCCAAATAGCGGACACGACTTCAGTGACCAAGAGAGTGAGGTGGGTGTTTAGAGGTTTCGCCGTATTACAGTTTTCGATTGAAACCGTGCGTATAGTCGTGATGGATTTAGATTAATGTCGCCAAAAATGCAAACACGAAATAATATATAATAATATATGCGCTGGTCGGAGCAGGCGCTCGCGATATATTATATCGCGTCCTATATACATTTTCATATATAATATACAATGTATGTGCGATATTGGTCCATCAATCGTATCGATATGCAAACGTGAACAGCGGCGCAACACCACGCCTCTACCCGTGCCACCGCCATGATCATCAGCGGCGGCAGGAGCAGCTTTTTCCGCACAAGAAAGATTTGTGGGCCGCGGCCGGTGGGTGGGCGGCGCCGCGGGGGTGATTTACGCATGACTCACGTGTATTCATGGTTGTCTTGGTATTTTATTGAAGTTTTAACAAATTGGATTTAGCTTGTCAATACGTCTACGTCGCCGTCGTTGGAACAACAACGTCCCTTATACAGCGTGCGTGCGCGTGTGTGCGGCACAATGTAATACGCGCGCCGTGCCACTGCCTGCCACTATATATACACATTTCTGGTGGATATCACACTGCGACAGGAATATATTAACTTGACAAAAACGAGAAATTCGACTGCCGTCAAATAAAATGTAATTTGGACACGTTCAATTTAAAAGTAAATAATTTCGGTTTAACTGAGATTTATGGGCACCGATCTCTGCTGCGGAGCGCGGATGTGTATATACCTATATATATATATATATATATATATATGGTATGCACGAATCAAAGTCGGATTGTTCGGGCGGGACACGGACGGCCGACGGGAGCGAGGCGGGCGACACCGGGCAGGAAACAAACGATCAATCTTTTTTATTTAGACTCCCGGAATCGATAACACAAATAATATAGTTAAATTAAAAACGAAACCTCGGTGATTTGTCTCTTCCCTCTGTATTTTTAGTCGCCTTTTCGTCTGCAGCATATATATTACTGAATAAAATATATATATATATATATAATAATAATGTGTCGTAACATAACGTTTTCGATCCGGGAGTTAAACTTTCAGCGAGTCCCAACTCCGACCGACGGACAGCCACATTATATATATATATGTATCGATAGAGAGCTTTGGGCGGCATATATTATATGCCTATACTGTCAGTGCTGGATTTAGCGAAAGTCCATTGCAAAGCACCGGGACCGCTTGACTGTGGAGATTGTTTTCGGAGCCTCGGGTTGATGTCCTAGATTTTCTAACTCTGTAACGTGATACGTTTTAAAGAATATTGAATAATGTTCGTGAAAAAAAGCGTTTCAAGAAATTACCTGTACTCATTTGATCTAGACAGCTATTATGTCCTCAGCTTTATCCCTACTTGCAGTGCGACTCGATTTAAAGAAGCACAATACGAGCCACGAGGTATCCAGTTGAAATGTTTTCTTTTTTAAATCTATCAGTGTGTAATGACACACTATACACTGTAACAATATAGATAACAGTAATATAGATTAATGAACCGTTTTACTAATGACAAATTGCAATTTTTTTTTACTCAATATCAATATAATTGCACTCTAGCCTCCCAAAACTTGAATCCCATACTGCCTACTGTAGATATTATATCAGGATTGGCCAACTTGTGGCTCGCGTCTTATTAACAAAAACCAAAATGTACTTATTATTATTATGAATTTAATTTTTTTTTAATTTTAAAATATAATTATAAACATTCTAGTTCTTGATGTATAGGTTGTATTTATCCGTGTGGCTCGCGAACAATTTATGTTGGCTAACCCTGATATATATTATAATATATTTCCGTTGTAAAAAAAAAATAGTAGGTATATAATATTGTTTAAGAATTAAGAATACATTTTTATAACTGGCCAACGACAACGGTTCGTCGTATAAGCGTGTGCTATTTTTTAAATTATGAAAATTTAAAATCAAATTGTTTCCCCATAACACACTATATATTGATCTATAAACATTTGACTTGGCGCGTGTAACGGTACTGCAGTTAGATCGTTCCTGTATTACTGTTAGTGTCGTGTTGACAATATATTTTATACTTTGCTACTTGAAAGCGCGCAAAACGTTCGAGTTTATAGGCGTTTAGTTTCGACCGTCGGAAAAAAAATACCTCTTTGGATGTTTTTTTTTTTTTATATAATAATTTATTTTATTTTAAGTTCAGTTTATCCGAAAATTGTCAACGTTTTATTTGCAACTTGAAATAACGATGTTTACGTTTTTGTTTCTTAGTTTTTCGATGCCAGAAAATTTGGTAAAATGACAACTTGGAAGAACAATCTATGATGTACTAGCTATATAGCTATATCAAGATTTAGTTATTTTATCTCCTTAAAAAATGTTAACAAAAAAAAAAACACTCCTATGGGAAACAAACAGATCTTGAATAAGATATTTAGCACCACTATACTAAAAAAAATACATTTCATGTAAACAACCATCTCTTAAGAACTTTAAAACAATATTAGAAAACAGAAAAATTATGCTGGGCCATATAGTGGTGCCATTGTTAAAAGTTTCATATTTAAAAAGCCTATCATATTTTGTGTTTTTCAAACGACCCAAGTCTCGTGTGATTATGGACCTACCCCGAACACACCACGGTTGGAAAAAATAATATATTGTGTTGGTTGTCAGATAACATTATTGGGTATTGTCATGTCGTTCAATCGAAAATAGTTAAAATCTTTCCACTCCATCCGAATAATATAATGTTAGTCTCTTTTTCCATATTATATAACTTTACATGCGAGTGAAACTTAACGTCTGCGAGGTTGTCTTCTAACCAATGCCAATATTTTCGCAAGTTTATACTTTGATTGCAAGTCAAGTTTTATTAAATGGGGCCAACTTTATGTATCCAACCCGCCTCTTGTTAGTGTATCGTAGTATACCTTATACTGGCCGGTTCGATGATTATTTGTTTTTTGTTTTGGA
>JACXSJ010004264.1:0-15110 GCA_014851325.1 Pentalonia nigronervosa
TAATTATATTAATGAACGATCGTTCTGCAACGTCTGTGGTATCCAACTATAGTTAACCATCTGATACCGGTCAAACTGGCGGTTTGACTAATAAAAATTGTTTTGTTTTGACTGACGGAATAGAGCATGTTCTATTTCGATAAGACACGATTAGTCGTGACTAGAATTGACTGAAGAGCAAAAATGTTTTGTTTTGACTTTGACTTAGAGTGTGCATTGCCACTTGATTATCAAATATCGACGTTAATCGTTAAAATTTATAGTTATATTATAAATATAGACATATTTTAATATTTCTTATAATATTATATATAAATCGTTATTATCGCGTCGACAAAAAACAGTATGAACATTGAACAATAAAATCATAAATCATTTATTATGCTACTCGATTTAGGAATACTTTTAAAGGAAATTTTTTTGTTCTATTTGGAACTAAAAAAGGAATTTATTCATTTTCCAAAGGAACAAATTCTTTTTTTTAAAAAGTACTAAGAACCGAAGGAATTCCTTTCTAAAAGGAAGGTACTAAACACTGGACATGTGACATAGCACATAATTTATTGTATGAGGTATTTTTACTTGACTTTATCACTCCGCTTTATATTTCTGCGGGCGCTCTTGCTCAAACCCATAAAATATAAGTACCTATATTTATTGGTTAAAATATAAAAGTATGTTTAGTTTATTTCTTTAGTAAATAATGACATTAGATTATTAAGTTTATAATAAAACAATAATTTAACATAGTATTTTACTATATAAGTAGGTAGGTTATTGTAAAATTATTTAAACTAAGACTAAAAGTAGTGCTTACAGAATAAAAATAAATAGTATAGTTTATAAGATAATGTGTTGTATTGATTATTTTCCTGAAATAAATAATAAAAAAGACAGGAAACCTATACCTATGATTATATAATTTCTACCAGGTGTTTAGTCAACGTTTACCTAAACAAAAGTTTGTCTTATATACTTTCTTATTTAATACTTTATTTATGTAGACCTACTCATAATTTATGAGTCATGAGTATACAGTAAGTAGGTTATAAAATAAATTACCCTTATATCAATGCCTTAGAAGTTAGAATAGATTAATAAAATATTTGAAACAATGTCAAGTCATTCAATAAAAAATGAAATATATTAGTTAGCTACCTATAAACTAATCGAAAATTTATGAATTTATATTTGAATTATTTGGTAGCAGTAGCGTACATTAATAGTGGGAGTTGAATATTACCCCCACTGCTACCAATGGGAATTTCTGTAAACGCCGTTATTTGGTAGAGCATAATTATTTATTTATGATATAATTATCAAAAAATAAACGGAATCATAATAAAAAAAAAGGTCGGAAAGTGGGTACTGCTCTGCTGTATAGTATGTGTCGAGTGGATCACTTTCATGAATATGTTAAATTTGTATTCAATGATATAAATCATTGTATACGAAAAACGATTCTAAACGAAGGCGGTCTATCAACCTACATAACTAAGGACATTTTAAAATATTATTGCTATTAAAATAATTAATTTTACTATTAATAATATAGTAGGTTGAATTTATTTTTGTAGAAAACATTGCATTTGAAAAATTAATTAAGTGTTTAAAATATAATAATATACATTAAAAGTTTCAAGAACCCTCAAAAAATATTTTTAAATTACAACGAAATAAATAACATTGTTATTCTTCATTTAAATATCTAATTTCATCCAAATTTTAACTTAAAATGTCTATAAAAAATTATTTATTTAATATATTTTTTTTGATTTTTTGGTTACACTAATAAATACTTATGAAAAACCTTGTTTTTAATTTTCAATCCTTAGCTATAAAAACTAAACATTTTATAAATTTTTAACTACAAAAAAATTTGCAAATGTTCAATTATGAATTTCAGTCAAAATTCTAAGTTTAAATGCTTATGAAAAAAAATTGTGCCCATGTATTTTTATTATTTTTGATTTAACGAAATTTTTTTATCAATATTTAAAGAAAAAAATTTGAAAAAATCCAAAAATATCTTAAGCCCTACAATTCGCCGAAAAATTGTCAAAATAATTTATAAATATTTTAGTGTATAGAAAATGATAATCTAAACATTTGGTGAAATTTTCAAATGTCTATAATTATTTCTTTTTAAATTACATCAAAATAAGAAAAAAATTACTTTGATTTCCGGTAAATTTTTTTTTTTTGTTTAGAAAGGAAGAAAAACTTATAAAGAATCTTATGTTAAATTTTCAAATCTTAGATTTAAATAGAAATTTTTTTATAAATTTCCTAATCAAAAAAAAAATTGCAAAATTTTGTGATTTTTACGTATTTTCTCGAAATTTCAACTTTAGATGCTTATAAAAACAACCACATTATTCTTATTAAATGTTATGAATATAAATAAAACTATGACTACGATTCATTAAAGTAAATTCAAAGACAATTCTTGGAAAAATATATAAATATTGAATACATAGTTTCAACTAAGAATATTTTAAGTCTTTTCTATGAACGATCTACTGGTATATATTCCATCGGTGTCTAAGATACCATGCTAATGTTCAGACATATATTCAAAAAGTCATAACGTGTTTGAAAAATATTGTTTTCGAAAAATTATGCCGACAATAATTTAATAACAAAAAAGTTTGGTCCTAAGGTGCAGTGCTACGCGGCGGCCAACGAATTATCAGACCAAGATTTACAGTTCAAAGTCCTAGAAATCTTGTCCCGTGTCATCGACCGCATTGACACAACAGAAGCACGTCGCTTCTGCTCGATAGATGGATAATCGAAAATAAAGGTGACGTACGGCCGCGGCGAAGACACAGTGATCCAGCAAAGGTAGGGCAGAAATGCTGGAAAACACGATGACTGATCATAACATCGTACTAAATCTTATGCAATAATAATGTATAAAGAAGTTCATGCGTGATGAGCAATATTTCAGGTTTATTATTTACTTATTGTACTTATATATCATCATTGTGATAAGTACTTTATACGTTTTGAAAATACAGCGACCATTTAATTTAGTCAGCCAACCAATAGCGTTGCATTTTTTCCATGATATTTCTAGATTACTCTATTGTGATAATATTATGCACGGATGAGAATGTAAGGCAATTAGCCGTTTCCGCCAAAATATGTGAAATGTCCGTATCCACCAATATTAAAAAAGATTTGAATCGAGTTTCCGGCAATTTATACCTGTTGTGTGATTAAAATATTGTAAAAGAATTGAAAATCAAAGAAAATTTATTTTTATTTTTATTTACATTAAACGCAGATTGTGTAATACCTTCAAAAATTCAAATATTGTTTAGTAAATTATACAACTTAAATTTTTTGATATGACTTATTAATTATTATTATTTTTATAAAAAACTATGTTTAATAAACCACAAAATATTTTGTATTGCCATTGAGAAGAAACAATATTTATATTCAATAAATAGTATTGCCTAACCACTAACCAGCTATATGTACAGAGTGATCCATTTGACGTAAGACCCTCAATATTTCAAAGAGTATTTAAGTTTTTGATAATATTTTTATTACATGGTATCAAGTTGTTACAAAACAACATTTTTTTCAAAAAAAAAAAAAAAAAATGTTTTTTTAATAGTTTTTAAGTTTTTCACTTTTTTGAATGACAACATACAGTTTTAATTTTATAATCCAAAGCAGAATATTTTTCTGAATATTTTGATACATAAAAATCAAATTTTGGACAAGTAATTTATGAGTTATAAGTATTTGAAATTTAAATATATATATATTTTTTTTAATGTTGTTTTATAACGACTTGATATCGTGTAATAAAAATATTATCAAAAGCGTAAATACTTTTTGAAATATTGAGTGCCCTACGTTAAATGGATCACATTGTATATTTTCTTATTTGAGTTATTATTATACTTTTTACATTATCATATAAACAATTTAAAATTATTTCAAGTTCAAACTTTACGATTTAAAATTTAAATTTTCCTTAAAAATAATCACATTCTCTTTTTTAGTACAAAATTTAATATATTATTTAAATTCTAAAACCTATTGATTATTATACACAAATGTAAGTACATAAAAATGCAAAATGTATTCCAAAAATATGGAATATAAGTATAATAATTTTATCAAAGCAGGTACATTTTTGGAAATGAGAATAAACTTTTTTTAAATTAGTGGAAAAGAGCGATGGCGAAAATCGTAATTTTAAATATTGACGGAAACGGAACACACATGATTGTGATGCAGTGTAGATAGCTAGAAAAATTACTTCTGAATATTTGTAATATCAATTTATTGTGTGAATCGCCACTAGCATTTTTAGGCCAAGGCCTTCAGGTATATCCAAGTTATATATATATCCAAGTTCAAAACTGAAAATTTTTTTTTTTTAATCAAACTAAAGCTCAAAAAGTTAATTATTAACTATAACATTGTATTGTTTTGAATATATTTGTAAGAAGTAAAACAATAATATTATTATAATTACAATTTTTTTCTTTTTATTAGCATCTACTATTATCTTTCTATTATCATTATTTAATCATTTTATTTCTATGTTTAAAGGGGCCTCCTATATTTTCATCATGCAACACAAGAACATAGTATATAAATCATGTTTAAAATATTTATTATTTATTAACCATTCATATAATATATTGTTTATATTATTATATAATTACATTATGCTTAATTTATAAAATAGATTAGCTCTCTTATACTTCTGATACACAGAGTTTTAACAACATACTACCTATCAAAACTTAAAGACCAAAAGGTGGTGGAAGATAATTGAATAGCATTTTTTTGGTTGAATAGATGGACAGTGGAGGAAAATGGCTACAGCAACCTGAGCAAACTACATAATATTATTGGTACGCGTTACGCTATCGAAATCGAATCACGGCGGCCGGTCAGGTATAACAACTCTGAGAAGTCCTATAAGTAAGTATGTAAACTTTTATTCCGATCGTCTACCCCCGTACAATTATCGTAGTATAATAGGTACCTATATCACCTATCTACCCGTTACAGGGAAACAATAGGGAAAAAAGTTACCCCTCTTCGCACGCGTTCTATATAACATAATAGGTATTATATTATAAAATAACCTCGGCGGTATAACACGCATTGCGTATGTATAAAATTCAATATTAGCTACCTATCCCAAAATGTTCAATCGATTCCTAATGTTCTGTGTAAGCGATACGCTATACCTACCGCCGTCGTACTTTGTAATCATCGACGTCGTCAATTTGTCGTCACCGTCATTATTAAATGACTAGCTACGTTTTATATAATATTTTACAATCTGCCGTCTACGTATTTTATTTGATATATTTAATTAATACAATATTATATTGCGATGTACATAAAATAATATTTGGCGATCAATCGTCGCGAGTCGTCTTACGTTTGGCCGCCGTTGGCAGCACGGGGCGTGCGGCTACAGCGCAGCTCCCGGCGCGATCGCGCGGATGACGGTGGTCGCACTACCTTCTGTCTCGCTCGTACGCCACCCTCGGCGAGGGGCTCCGCGTCCAACGATCGGGTGGTCGGCGTCGCGTGCGCGCGCACGTCCTGCACAGGCAATGATAATGATATTACTGTCTTCTTCTGCACGGTATTACGCCCAGTAGATGCACCCAGCGGTTGCGATACTAAAGCAAGATTTTGTATCGAACAGGGGAGAACAACGAGAAGAATAAAAATGTAACATTCATACGTAGGTAATAATAGGGACGACGACGACGACGACGACGATGTAAAACCGACGAGGAGCGGCAGCGAGGCGAACTGACGAACGGCCGCGGACCGACTGCCGAAGTGCCGGCGCGCGCGCGACGTCTTATCACTATATTATCCTGTATGTATAATACGCACTACTGCCGGGCGTGTCCAATGACAACGCCGCCGACGCGGCTCAGCTGCTGAAGCTGCTGCTGATAATGGCCACGACCCGGGAACCGCCGCCGCCTGCCGGAAGGGGTGACAGATCGAATTGCCGCCCCGTCGTAGCTGATACGACAATACTCGAATATCAGTGTTGTATACTTATATTTATATGCAACGATGATAACACCGACACGGCATGCATTTACGGTATTATATTATTATATCGCATGCGTTTGGCAATACCCCAATGTCTGCGCGGCGAACAGCAAACGCCAATAATTATAATTGTTTACGAGTCCTATTTGATTGACTGCAGCCACGTAATTTACGTACTCTATATTTCTCTCTTTTGAACCCCCTACAAACTCGCAAAAAAAATACCCACAAGATTCACTTTCCTATCAGAAAAAATGCTGAAATAGGAAATTGATGTATTTTTAATGCCCCAAAAGTTGATGACAGACAGAAATAAAAAACACATACACATTTTAAAATCTATACTATCTTCACTCTGCTCAGAATCTAAAAGTATTATTTTCATAATATTGAGATATTAAAAGAATAACTATGATATTTTGATTTGGAAATCTTTAAAAACAAAATATGTGATAACAGATACACGAACTAAGATACTAGAAATTTTCACTAAATGTATATTTTATTCTTTTATATACAATATGATAACATTTTCAAAATATGCAACACTGGACATTTATCCATTTTTTTTATTGTTTGTGTTTTTAATTGTTTACAAATCAATAACAATTATTATAATTATTTAATTTTTTTTTTTTTTTGTGTATTTAGTTCCCATGTAATTAAAATGAATTAAGATTTTCTAAAAATGGAAATTGCGTTAATGCATTATATTACTTATCACAGGTTGATATTATGATAAGCCAGCCAAATTCCTTCTTGTTACACACGTTGTTGAGAAAATAAGATGATAACACTCACCTCGTAGAAAAAAATATCACAGATATCTATATTACTAATTATAACATATAGTATAGTATAGATATCTGTGAAAAATACTAGCTTGATTTGACGACAGTCTTTTGGTTTATATAATTATGACCAAGAGCGTCACAGTATTACTCCTATTACTCCTATCTATATTATCATTAATTTTTTTTAATTATAATTGAAACCACACCAACATAGATTATTGGCTTATGACATTTTAAACTGTGTTAACATAGTGAAGATGTCTAATAATATAGTGTTTTACATTTTGTACACGAAGAAGTTAAAAGGGAACAGTATTATAATTTAGTGACACGACATCTGAAGGTAGTACTATCGAAGGTGATTAAATTAAATTGTATAATATTCGGTTAGTTTTAGTAAATTGAATATTTTTTGTAAGTTGTCTGGACCGGGTCCTAATGCTTCATGGAGACAATCAGCTATTTTGAGGTCGGTTCTAATGTCACTGTACCTATTCCCGACTGAAGCAAATTATGTGTTTTACATTTTTATTGTGGGTATTTCACCACATGAGGGACATAATTCGGGATTCATTCTGGTCATTAAATGTTTATGGGCCAACCATGTATGACCTATTCGGATTTTATTAAGAATTAATTCTTAGATTATTGTGTACATTCGTATAAGAACTTGAAAAATTCGAAATAATATTTTAACTCTAAAAACTTATCAGTATATTTTTATTTAAATACACGTTTGGTTTGTTTGAATACCTACTATTTACGATAAGATTAAACAGCAGATAATTTTAAAAATTAATATATTATAACTATAAGCTATAAACCAAATTTAACTACTGTAGTACACAACTGTGGTAAAATTTTGATTGTATAGATACATTTTTATATTTTTTATTTTTCTCTATTACAGAATTTGCTTCGTTGCTTACTGCATACAAAATGTATTCTGCACTGAAGATAAAACATAATTATGCATCGTATTTTGAACATTTTATTTTCATTAACCTTATGATTTTAAATTTTAAACGGAACGATGAATACAGTGGCGTATTTAATATTTCTTTAAGAGGGAGATATGACTAAAAAAATGTTCTCCCTCCACTTGAAACACATAGGTAGTAAATACAATCAATGTTTAATATCTACGTAATATATACATCTGTACAAAAACTTTTAATCTTTATAAATTTATAATTAATATGAATTAAACAATGAAACATTCATAAAAAAAATTCTAGTCGCCTAGTATTATTGGTAATTCTTCAATTATTTCTTCCATATCCAATTTTATGTTGTTATGAATAAATAGCATCGCAAGTCCAATTAACTTGCTCTAAAATTAAAACATTTTATTATTAATTTTATTTAATTGTCTACCTATAATAATGATATAAAGTGATGAATGGAAAAAACAAAACTATAATAATATACATAACACATATATTATATTAAAAAGAAAAATCAAGAGGGGAAATATATTTCCTTAATCTCCCCCTAAATACGCCACTGGATGAATGTATTGATTTTACAATGATTCATGATTTTTTTGTGTTCAAAAGCGTAGGGAAAATAACAAAAAAAAAAAAAAAAATAAGGAAAACGAGAAATTTTACGCAAAGTCAATTATTAACAAAATCTATTTGTTTTTTGATGAAACAACTGTAGATACATGCAATTTTCACCGAATGTTTATATTAGCACTTTCTATACATCACAATAACATTATCAATATATATTAAATATTTTTAAGCTATTTATAGGCATAAGACATTTTCGTATTATATTTGTTTTTTTTAATTATTATTGTCCATCAAATTTTTTTCGCTTAATCAAAAAACTTGAACATTTAATACAAGGTTATTCATAGCATTTTATTAGTGAAAATTAAAAAAAAAGTTGAACATGAATCTACGTAAATCTTAATAAGCGTCTAAATTTTCGACAAAATTACGAAAATATGCATTTTTTTTTTATTTAGAAATTTATAAAACATGTTCTGTTAAAATCTCAGATTTCAAAATTAAATACAAGATTTCCCATAAAAAACCTTTCACAAAGAAAAAGTATAGTGGAAGTCAAACCCATTTTTTATAAAAGTTAAAAATTAGACACTGGATATTAACCCGTAAACTAACAATTTCTCGTAGAACGATTTTCTTATTTTGTTGTAATTCAAAAAGAAATATCCACTTGAAATTTCCACCAAATATTGAGATTATTATTTTCTATATACCATAAAATTTGAAAAATATTTTAGCATTTTTTTAGCTAATTGTAGACAATTAGACATAAGAAATTTTCGATTTTTTTAGTTTTTTTTCAATAAACATCGATATTTTAGTTGATTCAAAAAGCTTGAAAATTTAATACCCATTTTTTATTATCTTCACTATCCATTGCCGAGTCCCAAGCACAGTTTTCTAATGCATTCAAGTCGTTTGGAGTATACGAACAGTATGCTTTCAAACAAGACGAAACTCTGGGTGATTTCAATTTCTGTATTTCTATTCCATTTAATTCATATCGCATTTCAGAGAATAAAAATGGTACTTATTATTTGAATAATAGTCATTATTTGAAAAACGTACTTCCCCCACTGCACGGTAGGCTTATTTACTTTTCCTTCAATGTAAATATAACTCTCACACGGTAAAGTGTAAGAATCCATATTTAAAACACTTATTCTAATTTCATCGTTATTGGATAAAGACATGTTTAAATACGGAGTAAATGAATGATATTGTATTTGTGCTATTTTACAATCGTCGACATAGTCGGCCGTCACGTCCAAGTATGAGTCATCCATCATTGTAAAGTACGGAGAAAATTCAAATTATTTTTCGTGAGCCTGGTTTTGATTATTTTAGGGTTAGATGTTGACTTTTTCACTGTTGACACTTTACTGAGAGGTTTTTTGATTGTAGCTCTTTTTATATTAAATTTGAGCGCCATATCTACATGATATTTGCAAACGAACTGTTATTGGCTCACCACGCAGATTAATTAGAAAATCGTCTTGATCTTTTAGAATAATATTTACTTTACTTATTAAAGTCGTGTTGAGAGCATAAAAAACTGGGTGTCTAGGTACCTTGACGATTTTATACCCTGCTGGCACAGTGGGGTAAAGCTCGTGTATAATCTGACTCGGTGTTCCGTCACAAAATGAGCCGGTAATCAAGTTACACTCTATTTTTATACAATTTACTTTCATAATGTTGACTATATTTTCAGATTTGTGAATATTACCAGTAGTGTATAAAACATTTCTAAAGCCCAATAATTTTGTTATACTATTTTCGACTGAAAAGTCTACGTCATGACTACACAATATATTACACTTTAATGTTCTGCTGTTCGCTTTTAACTCAAAAAAACGCACAAAGTCGGGCATCATGTTTTATATAATAGCCTCTAAATAAACCAACTCATATGTTCCTGTAGGTATAATAACAGTCTCGTTTTCATTGATTAAATTACGGAAGCCGATAGTGTTGCAACCAGGCTCTATGTTAGGAATCGAATTATTTGTCTGCAAGCTCAAAAGGCATATCTCTGCATTATTTTCTACCTCTAGAGGTGGGAAAATATCACATGACAATTTACTCGAGTTTCCGTTTAATGTTATCGTATACATGATAAAAATTTTAAACACAACTGTCCACAGTATGTAGTATTATATTTTTGCTCTCTGCCGTAATTGAAATGTATGTCACATCCACGAAAATATTTCTGTATTTCTAATGGCGGTGGTAAATTTCCAAAACTATCGTAATATTCGACTTTTTTTCCGATTTTTTTATACGCTACCCAATGCGTCCCTGTACTATTCGCCGTATCCAAGTTAACAATCGCAGATTCTAGACGTTTAGGACGTGTAGATAACTTATCTCTGATAAACACACCGATGAAATGAGGTATTTTCATTAAACGAGCGATTTTTATAAGTTCAAAATCGTACAACGCTCTACTGGGTAACGTAGATATTAGTTTTTTTCACTTTTGTACCCTCACCACTTTTGTATGGTGTGAGATAAAGTCCTGACCCGATTTTGTATGAGTTGCCTTTATATGGTGTGAGATACAGTCCATTGCCTAAATGCGATGTTGTGTTTCTATTAAATTCATTAGCAGTCTTCACGATGTTCGCGACACCACCAGTCAGGGCTCCAAGAGCCGATAAGCCGGCAAAAATTGGAATGAGTGGTAATACACCACCTTTTTTCGGAATCGTTATTATTCGTGGAATCTTAGACTTTTTAGTTTTGTACGCTTTTCATGCAACAGCTACACAATTTTTAGTCAAATTCGTCAAGTTTTTTTCTCCGATATTTTTCTTTATAACATTTTTGCTCGCTTTAACCGCCGCTTTAAAACCACAGCCACCTCCTACTTTGCGTTTTGCTTTCATGGCGGTAGTCACACCCCAAGCCACCGCTTTTTTTTAAGCTTGAATCTTTTGCTTTGAACCTATCCCAGGCCGGTTGTTCTAATATATAATCGGCCTTATTACGATCTGCAATAGAGTTACTATGGTCGTATGTGATATCGTGCTCTTTGCAAGCAGAGTCCAGAGGGTTTATACCTGTATCACCGCGACCTAATCGTTTATTCAAATTTGTACCAGGTCCGCAATATTGATAACCTAAAATATATAATGATTAGGAAATATTGTATATAATACATATCACATTTATATAATACCAGGCACATGTAACTCGATCGGTAGTTTGTTTATAAGCGTGTTGATAAACCCCCCGCCTTTATTCTTGTTGTTTCTTCGAGCGAGTGACATTGTATACTAATTAACTTATCATTGCTGCTCAGTTATTTATACCAAAATGAAGTTTATAGAACAAAAAATAAAACTAACAGTTGAAAACGTGGATCCACCTACATTGCATCAACAACATAGACATGGAGCACTTCTACCTAATACCATACGTGCACTTATCGCGGGTCCTTCTGGTTGCGGAAAAATGAATTTAATTTACGCTTTATTAACCAATGTAAACGGAATACGATTTCATAACGTATACATATATTCGAAAATACTAGATCAACCAAAATATAAAATGCTTGTTGATATATTATCAGATATTGATGTCGGATTATTTACGTTTTACGAAAACGAGAAAGTTATAGCACCCGAAGAAGCTTTACCAAACTCTGTGTTTATTTTCGACGATATTATTTCAGAAAACCAAAAGATCGCTAGGACTTACTTTTCTAGAGCCCGTCATAACTTGATAGATGTTTGCTACCTGGCCCAAAATTATTCAAAAGTACCAAAACAACTTTTGCGTGATAACGCTAATTTTATTGTGTTATTTAAACAAGATGAGACTAATTTAAAGCATGTTTACAATGAGCATTGCTCTGGTGATATGTCGTACTCAGAGTTTAAAGACTTTTGTACATCATGTTGGTGTGCTGGGAGATTCGAGTTTATCGTGATAAATAGAGACTGTGAACGCGACAATGGTCGATATCGTCACGGGTTTGACACATTTGTCGTTATATAAACTTCCGTTTTTTACGAAAATTAGTCATTTACAAATATGGATGCTAACGGCGATGTACTCGGAGAATTGATTAAAGCCAAAGAAAATATCAAACGAAAATATATAGCATTGAAACACGGAAAAGCAGATATTCATTCGCTAGTAACGGAAACTTTAAGCCCGATAATCGAACCATTGAACGAAATAAAAAAATAGAAACCTTTAACATTACAAGTTTCACCTACAGAGGACAAGGATATTAAAGATTTATTAAACGATACAGACAAAACTTTTAAAATAAACAAATGGTATAAGTCTTATGATATAGACAAGACGTATGGGCCTAAAATACAAAAAAACGGAGATGTACATTTAGGTAAAAAGAAATTAAACTTGTCAGTAACACGTTGTCTATTGAAGATATTTCATATCCACTAACGCCGATTGTTTTTATTCTGAAGAAATATTGAAAACAAATCATCCAAACGACTATTTAGTAGAGAAAATTATTCGCAGGAAGGGGGAGCAAATTTTTGTGAAATGGCTCGGGTTTGATAATACACACAATAGTTAGGTAAATATAGGTGATGTTAAGAAATAGTGTCAGTTGAGCTATAGACATAAACGTGTTTGGTGGTACTCAAGCTGGCGAAACGAAAATATTTATTTTAAATCTCGAACAGTTGATTAAATTATCTTCGTCTAATCAAATATGCACCGAAGAATCTCTGCCCTGCTGTATTTTTCACATGGAATTCAATCCCAAGCAATGTACATTTTATAAAGTATTTGCAATACGTAAATTTACGACACAGCATGACATGGACACTCTAACCTCAACATGAATTCGGTTTAATATTATCATTTTACTACTACTACGACATACAATATATATTTTATTTAAATAAACGTAATACAATTATAATACGAATATTTTTTTTTTATTTACATAAGTCTATAAAATACAACATATAATATTACACGCGTAGTTTGTAATGACCATATGCAAGTGTTTGTATTCGATCCTCGCAAACAACTCGTTTATCATCGAAACGATTAAGCGGCATTTTCAATGACTTAATCGTTTTAACTTGATGCTTAAACGAGCGGATCGACATATTTACTCTATATGGTGTATATGGAATATATGGTGGAAGTTGAATCGTAGAAGTTTTATCATCATTGGTGGTGGTGGTGGTGGTGGCGGCAGCATTCTGATGAATCGTCTTGATGACGGACTGGAAACCTAAAAGTGCACACCTATTCAGCACCTATTCATTCGCATCGTCCAATAGTTTCAGTGTCTGGTTCATATCACCTTCCCACCACTTGAAGCCTCCATACGGCATATATTGCTCATGGCCCCACCGTAAAGATTGTTACCTATAATTTTAAACAAAGTAATATTAACACATAATGAAACACCTTCTCCTCCCATGGGATACTATAATAAAACAAATAATTACAATCTTGGTATATAAGCCATGACGGTGATGCTTTACTATCATATCCTTCGGTTTTTGGATTATTCGCTTTGCAATAGCGTTCACTAGCTTGCACTAACCCTCCTCGAATTCCATCCTCCATCATCAAAATCATATCATAATCTGTCAACAGCTCCAATGAAATTGAGGTATATTTCAACATACAGTCGAATGTGAATCCGGGCGCAGTGAAATAGTGTGCTGGATCGAGATTATATGTTGTTATACATATATCACGGAAATTTTCGAAAACGTCCGCAAGTAGAAGTACATTGATTTTTAAATATAAATCGCTGTAGCCGCCTAGTGATGTACAATTAAAGTGGTCCCAAACCCTCGTAGCGTGACTGTAGTCCTCCTCAGTAACATGCATCTCCGTTAAAGCATTATAAAAGTCATGCTTTGATGGCAGGGCAGCTTCCTTGAGTTTGCACCATTTATCGCAGTATTCATAAGGGAACACCACCTTACGTGTGACTAGGGGCATATCCATGGGTTGATATACTTTGGCAGACTCTCAAAACTTTGGAAAATCACTTGTGGTAAGGTTTTTTGCTAAAGATTCAAGACTCGAAGACATGAACCTGCACGAGTCTAAAAACCTGATAGTGAACTCGTTATTCACACATTTGGAGAAAGACACGTAGTTCTCCTCACTATTCGGTATTAACGATATCGAATTTGTGTCATAACCTAATTCTGTGACGATAAAATGTGCGTCATATGCAGAAAGGTTATGCATAAAACAGGGTACGAAATCGACCGTCTTTAGATTTAAATTACACTTGGTGCATAAGGTATGTATAAAAAGACCTGTAAGGTGATCGTGATCTGCTACTTTAAACATTTTTCCGTCGAATGGTGATTTGCAAAAATCACATTCACTCTTATCATTTTGTATCCGTCGCTGTTCTTCACTCATCACTATCGGTTCGTTGGTTGACTGTAACAACTTACTCAGCCTATCAGCAATCGTAACCAAAGTTGCCACAAAATCCTTGGCCACAGTATTCTCCCTCTTTGATCCTCGAAAAATTACTGGAGCTTGTGGAATGTTGTACCGTTCTAACAACTCCAGTGGTATGTCGTCTGATTCTTTTACGAGGAACCCATAGCTCATCGGATGATGGGAATGTACACCCCTCGTATTCGTTCCAAAGTGCTCCGTATTTTTCTCGAGGAGAGCCTCGAAATCGGCATATATTACGAAAGGTACTCGCTGAGCTTTCTCCCACACCTTAAATTTAAGTGTAGTTCCTTCA
>JACXSJ010004266.1:0-14715 GCA_014851325.1 Pentalonia nigronervosa
ATGACGGCCACGTGGCCGGCGTGGCTCAGCAGCAGCGGCGCGGGCGCGTCCGGCTGCAGTGACCGATAGTAGTGCCGGACGGCCGTCCTGTTCTCCAACACCCGTTCCATGTGGTCGGCGTAGCTGCCCCACAGCCGACCGTCCTCGTCGACCACGGTCGGCGGATAGTACCATGGGCCACCGACGCCTGCGCCGGTCGTGCCGGCCAACCGGATGTTGTCGCGGAGCAGGTTCAACGCGGCCGCGGCAGCCGCCTCGGCCTCGGTGGCGTATGTCATCGTGCGACGAGCGGTGACTATATTATAATGTACTGTGCAAAAAATAGTAATGCACGATGATGGTTTACCTTCGTCGGACGAACGTCACACCACAACACGACTGCAGCAGAAAAGCGTGCGATATGATGACAATATAATAATATCGCGATTATCCGCAGATTTAGTTCCGTATTACGCCAATACGTAAAGAACCACGAGCGCGAGCAAAACTCTGTAATATACAATATTATAATATTATCATACCGTCTCGACTCACGAACAAATGAACAATGATATTATATAACGACCACGATTTACAAATAATTATAGAATTTAATAATAAATGATGATTACGGCAACAACGACTCTATGGGGTTCATTGCTGGTAAATAGTAAGTGATAATTGTCTCTTATCACATGACTCGGACAGCCATGGATTGTTTTACAAGCGACCATTGCACAGTTCGCTTGTAACCACCACCACGTGACCAGCCATCCATCCCTCCCAATTATTTTTAAAATACACAATATACACTCAAAATACTTCAGCTGCTGTTGTCCACAAATTGCATTGCGCCATTGATATGTTAATATTAAAAGAATATAAAAAATATAACGCAACTAGAAAATTCCTGTGCAAAGGGAAATTATAAGATAATGTATTTTTTTGTTGTGCACCTTAAAAATAATTATTGTAAAATACATTACTACAATTTACGTTAATACCGAATAAAATGTATTTATTGAAATGAGTACCAAAATACAGTTCAGAGGGAATTAGAAGATTCTACACTTGAAATTTTCCACTTTGATTGTGCTATTGATTCAGCCACATTAAAAAAAAAAAAAACTGAAACAATTTTAATTATTAAAACAACGTTTATAATATTTGTCACATTGTGTTTTATTTTATTTGTCTTTATATTAACAGTTTAATTATTTCTTAAAATTCGTTAAGATCGATGAGATTTACAATATACCTTTTTTATTAGACGATAAACAGAATTTTTTGATTACAATAATCGAAGAATAATAAAGGTTCATAATACTTCACTATGATAATTGGCTATTATACTTTTTTAGGTACCTCATATGCGTATTTAAGGAAGAAGGGTGGGTGAAATATGTACTAAATCTAACCCTATTATCATCATATTATTTTTAATGCCTAACAATGAAAAAATACGATATTAACGTACCTAAATATTTCTTTAAGATCACTTTATATTTATTAAAAAAATCTGTGAGTGTATAATTCATGTTGAACATATTTTTAAAACACCATCTCAAAATAAACAGCTGTCCGCTAAAGCGTCATAACCATAGTCTATTTGTGTCTCAAGCTGGTGGTCAATATATACAACAATAATGGTTCTAGCTATCACTCATCAGAATATTTAAAAATATATAAAACCATGAATACCTACTAGAGTATGGATTAAAAACTATTATCAATATTTTTAATATGATTAACAGCTTTGTGTTTTTTATTTGTGATGTAATTAATTTTATTTTGTTACAGATTATTTGTGGATTGTAATACAAATTTCAAAAAACGTTTTTTGTCATATTATCAATATGATAAAATATGTTATTTAAATTAAAAAAAAAATATAGTTTTGTAAGAAAATGGCAGAAGATTTATTATATATTTTTAAGACATCCCCGTTAAATTTTTCCTAAATATTTATGCTTATGAGGTACTTACTTTATGTCGCATGTTCATACGAAATAAGAACTATGATTATCGATACTGGAAGTATCCATTAAATAAAGAAATACAATTACAATTATTAATTAGATATACTTACTATAATTATTATGTCTTCGGAATAATGTACTTATTTTACAAAAATACGACGAGTCTGCGATTCATCCAAATATTTGTCCATCAATGTATAGATGATATATTACCTAAAATAGTTGATAATTCAAAAGGATTGTCGAATATACAATAATGAAACAAATGTATGGTGCGTGATAACGCGAACGGCTTTTAAAAATTTTAAATATATAGGAAAATATATCAATAATTCACCTTTTCCATTTTCGGGATGTGCAACATTTAGGTACAGTCTGCAAAATGCCAGACAACAGCCACTGACCTCAGTAAATGATTATCGAGAGACGCATAATGCATATTTTTCAGCCATAATATTATTATATATAAAGTCTTAAATCCGTACGCGCCACCGTGTTCGATGATTTCCGTTCGGTAAACTCACTGGTAGAAAACAATTCTTTAATAACAATGCCACTGAGTAACCTATTCAAGTATACTATATATTCTATACATATATATATATGGGCACAATTTATGTGTAATTAATATTATACTATGGTTGGGCGAGTGGGCACACCCGCGCTGTAGCAGGGCGTGTCAGCTCACTGCAGTAGGTACCTACGTGAAATAGTGTCGTAGACTGTATTTTTTATAAGTATAAATACCCAAAAAACTCTCAAAATATGTGTTTGAATACTACCTCAAATACAATAATTATAGCACGAGGAAATAACGTTCAAATAAAATCCGTACGTTTATATAGTAGTTTTACATATGTATAGAGTATAAGTAATATTTTATAAAGCTTGTATATTATACTAAAGTTTAAAACCTATTATTAATTGTTCATCACATACGTCATTTAGTATTGTATGATATTTTATACTAAATTAGTATTGTTTACTGAAAAACATTTATTCGAATATACACTTACTTTTATCGAAATGTTTCTACTAAAATGTAATATACAGCTTACATCAACACTGCGTGATTCCTGTAAGTCTTATTCTATAGAAACACTCCCTGAATTACTTTAAACTTTATAGGAGCTCTAAGCTCTAAAAACCAGAGGAACGCTCCGAAATTTAATTCTGCATACGCGTCTGTATAAAATATAATATATAGGTACAGAGTATTTCACCAAGCATGTTCAGTGAACATTGCTCATCCCCAATTTATTCGAATTCTCATTTTTGTTATTTTTAAATTTACTCAAAGACCATTTTTTGTACTACTAATAAGGAGTATCATGTGGAGATACAAACTTCTGTTTTTCAAATGATAATCACCTTTTTTAATGTAAATTATTTAGTGGATAATTTTTTCAACATTTTAATATACCTACCTAATTTAAAATTTAAACAAGTATTATAATTTCTCAGTTATTATAAAGTTTATATTAAAGATAATAGTCCTTAAAATAGATTTTGTAAAAAAATTAACTAGATGTAATATTGAATCAATTATTTACTATAGTTGGGTCATTTTTACAAATTATTAATGTTTATAAAAATTAATATTAATTACTAAAATTTTTAAACACCATGATGCCCCCTCCTATATCTTACAAATCCATGATCGTGAAGCTATTATTTTTATTAGGTAGTAGTATTCCTATTCAAAGTTAAATAACTACTCGTACGAATTTTGATTCTGATACGCAGTAATACGTCAACATTTTAAGAACAATTATTCACTAAATAATTTACAGTTAAAAAGGGGGCTTCTTATTTGAAAAACAGAAGTTTATATCTCCATAGTACAAAAAATTTCAAGAATACAAAAATATTATCTTTAAGTTTATATTATTTTAAAAATTTCAAAAATAAGATTTTGAAGAAAAAAAGGGGGTTACCGTGCTTTGTGGATTAACCTGTTTATACGTTATATCTACGACTAAAGTTTTCTATAGATTATCGTAAAATGGTACTGATCATTATTGTTAGTAATAATATATATATTTGTACATATAAATACATACTATGAACCTGTGTAGTTCGACCAAATTACAACAATAATTATTATATATTATAATAACAGTTTATAATATGTTTGATTTTATTATTAATTATTATTAGGTGATATGGATGAATGGTTAATACAATATTGGTGCAATTGTACATTAAATTATTACACGACACAACTTACTGTCTGACAGAAACGATTTATTATTTTGTAAAACCACTTGACTCGTCCTGAACGTGTTTGAAGTGTTTGAACTTTCCATTCGTTGCTGATGCGCGAATATATTTTACCAACAAAATTTAAATTTCCAGTTCGTATAGGTGTAAAAAAAATACACACGTAGCAATAAGACGTATACTTTAAAACTCGTTTTTCCAAACAACAATAATAACACGGGTATTAATGCAACCATTGTCAATGAGAATTATTATTGTTTAATTAACGTCACGACACAAAGTCTTTCAAAATCGGAATAGGTACCTAATATATTTTTGGCTAAAACGACGAAAGCCCTGAAAAAAAATACTGCGAAACGTCAGAAAAATACAATTCAGAGCGAAAATTATTTTTGAATTTAGCTGTCATATATTATATTTTATACACGCGTATAATTGTCGTTGTATAACCACTGCAGCATGTTTTCAAATTTCTTATCACCTATTGGAATAATACATTGCTCTCTTAAGGTTTACAAACTTAATTTCAAACCATTTCGCGTATGAACTGCAAAAGCGTGTATATATTTTTAAAAATGCTTAAAATTAGATTAAACTTTCAAACGAAATTCGCTCGGCCCGCACGACCATTTATACCTATAGGTGTGTATTATTATATATGAATTGGTGTAAAGAAAAATATAATGTTATACCGCTCGTCAAAATGATCATGATTATTATTTGGTACTATTTTTTTTCTTATATACCTAATATGAAATGCATAAATAACCCAACTACATTCTTGTGTGCGCGCGCACTCGGGACAGTAATTATAACTCTCTCACGGTGTTCTCTACACATTCATGTTACCATGCATCCATAATGTGAGCAAGTGAGTGTGTGTGTGTGTGTGTGTGTATATTATAATATACCATACAGGTATAGGACGACGTCGTGTGGGCGTGTTCTCGCCCTTATGTTCTAATGCATAATCGTTAACTGAAAAGGAAAAAAACTGCACGAAAACAATAGGCTAGTGGTTTTTTTTTTCTACTGTTATTATTTAATTATTATTATTATTGTAATATTATTATATTATTCTCTATGCCGCGCGCGAGGGGTCACGACAACCGGCGTTTATAGATGCATCCCGCAGAAAGCTACCTTTATAATATATATACTCGAATTTGATTTATTGATCTGCAGCTCGCAATCATTGTCTAATATATATTATTCAATACCTACATATAGGTATAAGTTAATAAAAAAAGGATTACCGAATTTCTAAATTATGTATACGTATAGGTTTATACCTATACTCGAAGCGCGTGGTCCATTTCGAACATTTATTTTTAAGGTATTTTTTTTTAATTCGTTTGGCATTGACGCGTGAACGGTTCGCAGACAGCGTATAATTTTTTATTACATTACCATAATCATTACGACCGCTATCAGACTATTCAGCGTAGGAGGTACGCATTTGTTTTAAATAATAATTACACGACATTACAAAATATTTAGCATAGTTTATAATATTTTGTTTTGTTATCTTTTCAGATTGGAGTTTAAAATAATATACAATATCACCTGGAGGCTGGAATAAACGCAAATCATAATATATTATCGTATTATTATGTTCGCGGTGATCGGAATTTTCAGATAAATTCTGTGCTAATGCGGAATCCCGCGAAATCAAAAAAAAAAAAAAAATACAGAATAACTCATTTAAAAAAGTGCAGAGGTGAGAGAGGGAAGGATAAAGTGATAAAATATACAAATCCACCTTGAAGCATTATACAGACGACGTGTGCGTAAATCATATTATAATATATATAGTGTGATGCTGGAAACACGGTAAAACACAAGATATAATATTATGCTATACGATGATAGTCCTCCCTAAAGAAAGCAACTAATTATTATTATTATTATTATTATTACTGTCAAAAAAGCGCGTTTATAGTGATCGTTATTGTTACATTGAAAATGAAAAGACCTTTGCGCAGACAAAGCAGGATGGGTATCCGAATTATAATGCTAAATGTATATACCCACACCTCTACACAACAAACACTACGAAGAACCGTGACGCGAAAAGGCCAATCATAAAAGAAAACGTGCACGACTGCAGATTATAATAATAATAATAATAATATTATACCACAGATTATATGAAATATAATTTTTATTATATAATATTTTCATATTATAATCTGTGATACCAGGTCGGCGCGTTCCGTTGTCGCAGTGACATTGCGGCTGTGCGGGCCGCTACTGCAGAGATGCGCCAAGACGATCGCGACAATACGAACAAACGGTTTTCATGATTCCGGTAGGCTTTGAACAGACAACAAAAAAATAAAATACAACGACCGACGGTGATAACAAAAGGTTTCCGCCGGAGATTAACGCCGTGTTACTGCCTGCTGTATACCGCACGCGCACTCTTCCAGGCAAGCTGTTCGGATGTTGTATGTCAGTGGCCCCGTATATAAGTGTAATCATAATATAATATTATTGTAAGCTAGGTTTTTTGTTATTCGTTGTGCTCCATGACAGGATAGGCATTTTTGTCATGTTATTGCATATTTGCAGTCCATCGTATTGTATATTATTATTGCGCTTATATAGTATGACCATAGGTATAAAAGTAAGTAAACGAAATCGTAATCAAATGATTTTTTTGTATTCGTTATGTGATTGAGAAAATATTATACATGCCTATATATTACAAGAACAATGGCCAAGTTCCATTATTTGAGAAATAGGTTTAATACCGTTTATAAAGGACAATTTTAGCTTATCTTACCTTATATTAGTGAAATGTGTGATAACAAATAAGTATATGTAATCAAAACACTTATAGTTATTTACAAGTAAGTTTTCTTTTTTCATGAAAAAAAGTAAGTTAAGAAATATTTGTCTCTTGATATTATATAATATATATATAAGATTCCCAATTTGTAAATATATCAAAGCATTGAACTGACATTATTATACAATTATAAAATTAGTCAGTAATTATATATTATAATTGAAAGAGAGTTTGGAAAAACAATAAGTTACTTAAAGATATTCAATTTTTGGTTTTAAAAATTTAATGATTCATATTATGGTGATTTTATAACTAGTAGGTACCTATATTTAAAATAGAAATGAGGATAGTAATTAGTGGACTGACAAAGTTTTTGAAATTATCAAAGGCGTTATAAATGACCCACAGGATCGCGGGTTCAGCGGAAGGTGATCATTTGTAGTGGCGTTCGCAATATTATGCTGCGATGGATTCGCACCACTGAACTTTAGTTTAGCTGGCTCAACAGAAATGGTAGGAACTGAGGGCTCTATTATCAATAGAATTACAAATGAACCTAAGTGGTGACTATTATTGCCCTCCTCCTCTGTCTTTCACTATACTGTACCTATATACATGCAAAGTCTACGGCGGGTTTTTTACGTATATAATATTAATGTAACAAAAAAATAAAATAGAAAACCACAAATATGTAACATAATAATTAATATTATTATAGTTTGATACATACATAAAGCAGACACATTTTTCTTGTAACTTTAAATATTAAATGAAATTTTAGATAAAACATAATATTAGATATTGACAATACATATTTTGTATAATGTAATGATAATATGTATGGTGTATTTATATAGTATTATTGTGATGTTTAAACCAGGACTTGCAAATGTTAAAATGGTACGTTATGATTATAACGTACATATGACAAAAAATGATTGAAAATTGTAAACATAATTAAATAGAAAACTGTAAACAAAAATAATTAAATAGGTACCACATAATAAAACATAACGATTAACAGAATATATAATATACCATTAAACAAAACATAACGTAAAGCATAATAATTTAAAATCCATTTACTTATTTAAAAATTAAAATATTTATCCATGCGATTTTTTTTTTTTATCATAGCAATTAATCCAAGAATTTATTATATTTAGCGTATCCATATCAGATATTATTTTTAAAGATAAACGATAAACGTAAAAGTTGTATAACGTTAAAGGAAATTTTTTTTTTCAAATGCAAGTCCTGGTTTAGACGTATAAAAAGCTAAAACTAAATAATTTTTAGTTTTTATTATATTAATTTGTTACCACATTTGTTGTGGCTTCGTTATACAGGGTAGGGCAGTGAATCGGACGATTTTAAAATAACTATAAAAACCAAACAAGTATATTTTTAACAAATATATTTATATAACCTGAAAGTATATAAAATAGCATTAAGGAAGTGTTAATTTGTTATTTAATTTTTATAAATGATATCTGCAAGGTGGTGTCCATTTAGAAGCAAGCATTCGTAAAGGCGTCTTTGAAAACTGGTCATAACATTTCGTAGAATTTCCGGTGAGATTTGTGTCACCTATTCTCGTATTCTTTGTTTAAGATCATCAAATGTCCTTAATGGTGTTTGGTATACTCTACTATATATATACATAAACGTATACATATCACATAATATACCCGTATACTTGCGATGTTTATAGTACCAATTATAGTGTCCGGTGCCCGAAAGTTCATCTATTTACTTTGTTTTAGGATTTTATTGAATGTTAAACTAAAATTTATAGTTAGGTAGTATATAAGCTATAACAATATATTTTCAAGTTTTTTTCACGTTGTATATACCATCGAACATATTAGGCTTCATGTCATAGGTATATTATGTACCTCTGTAGACTGAAATAGTGGGCACCTATCTATATAATAATAATAATAATAATAATAATAATAATAATTAACAAGTAATAACTAATAATATATGCGCGAGAACAAAAGAGCTGTCCACGCGGGGCAAATAGGGTGCGGCCGACTCCGGACGAACAGGAGGAGCAGGGTGATGTACATACCATATAAGTACATATAAACAATTGTACATATGTATATGTATACATGGTATATTCGCCTCGGCAGTCACGTTTTTGAAGACTACGAAGACTATGAAGAAGCGTTTAAGGTAGCGGCGGTAAGTGGTTCCGCGGTTTAGTCACGCCTACCCCGGTGCGTGTGTGCACCGGGTATATGATGTACCTACAATATGCTTATACGTGCACTATACATACATATATATTCATACAATGGGACGAGCAGACATTAATTTTATACTGTATAATAATGCACATATAGGTGTATAGGTAGGTGCACTGTTAACGAACGCGTCTATATACTGCACCGAGCTGCACCAGTCCGGCGCGGTATAATATATACGATATATGCATACAGTGTAATTAACAGGTAGGTATATAATATATACATATTTATTCATCATATAATGTTTATTCCGTACGCATCGCGTAGATGTATACATTAGATATTATATTCTATATATATCTTTTTCGACTCGCAGTGCGCCCCGAGTACGGTACGACGATGGGGCTCTGCTTCGAAGAGAGTAAAAAATACTGAAAACAAAAATTATAAGTATTAATATATATATAAAGGTTCCGCCTCTATCTCCCCCCAATGTCATATATAGGCCGTTGTTAGGTCATAATATCACATTATAATATATCATTATACGCACATATATTTTACATGCGGTATACGTATAGTAGCGGTAGGTCCTATATATTATAAATTGTATGTATACATATTCCTCATATACCTATACTCACCGGAGCCGACTAAAGTTTTTTCTTATACCTAACGTTTTTTTTTTTCCAGACTGAACACATGCACACGCACGACCGCACCTAAGTACGTATAATAATAACGATAATTTTTTTTTTTTATCGTATATTATACGGGAGGCGGTCGTCCCCGAACCAAAGCCGCCCACCCCACCACCACCCACCCCATACATAATATTGTATCGTTACACGCGCGCGTCGCATATATACACAATAATATACATCTAGCTTTGTCGTTGGTATATATACCGTAAACCATAATATAATATATTTCATAAAGAGAAACGTGTAATTAAACCTGGCGGCAGCCCATAGTCTGTGTGCGAGTACGAGCGTGCACGGTGTATATTATAATATGCGCATATATATACCTTTTCCTGGCGGATATATATTATATTCGGCGATCGTTGCGTGGTGGCCTACGGCTACCCTTCATTTTTCTTTTCGCCGTACATGACGTCGTTAAGTATAGGTATATAATGCATAGGCATTAGCTGGTTAAGTTATAATGTAGACGCACGTAAGCGTATTATGGGAGACGAATTGCGGCTACACGTGCATATAAATATGCACATCATATATAGGTATACTTACAAAATCACCACAATGGTCTATAATACACACCTACCGCGTACGCGTGTATATTATAATATTATGTGGACGTGCGTGTGTATTTGGATTTACACCCCTTCTCCACAATCCCTTCCAATGTCTCTCCTCGACTATATCATACGTGAACGACTCGTCAAGTCCGCCTCCGAATTATCGTTCATTTTTTTTTTCTGCCATGTAAGACAACAGTATTATAATATAATACGCTGTAGGTACACCACGATGTGTGTATTATTATTATAAGATGTACCTATATATTTTATGTGACTAAATGTTATAGACGTACGAGTAAATTATATAATAAGTAATAACATATTATATATATATTATTATTTTGTAAACTCGTCTTAAAATGGCGGCCACGCACTATATACTCCCATACATCAGCTATTATGTGCATAATAGGTTGCGCCCAAAGGCGCAGGTCGAATAATTTTTGAATGGAGGTAAACGACTAATCAGGATTGGCCAAATTCGTGATTTTTTTTCATTCTAAATAAGCGTATAATAATTTTTCAACCATAAAAAAAGAAGATACTCTACGACTTGTTTTTAATTTTTTTTAAACCATTTATATAATAATAATATGATAAATGAAGAATTTTTTTCGAAATCGTTTCATCACTCGATTTGTCTTATGGTGCATATATTTTTCTGTATAATATAATATGGGTACTTTAGTTAATCGGGTCGATTATATATTACATTTTTCCAGGTCCCTCCGTACAATCCGACATAAACATCCCAATGCCCATTAAATAATGTCTATGGATGAACTTGATTCAATCACATTATGCTCATGAACTAGTTCATATTTTTAATGAATGTTTCAAGGTCTGATTTTATCATTTCGCAGATGGACATCACACTCACGTATTAAACATAATGTATAAAATAATAATAGTGTCATATCGTAGTACACACGTTTTTACTCCTGAAACCAGCTGCAGCACTAGATATTTAGTTCACTGCAATACCCGTGAGTCACATAATATAAACATGGGTACATACAAAGAAGGTTATTATGCTGTAGCCTCCTTAAAATTTAGATACTGTTTTACAGATTTTTTCTTGTTTATATTAGTTAATTTACAAAATAGAGTAATTCGTCTTGTTAGTTATTAAATAGTTTCTAACAGTACCTACCAATGTTACTGTACCATCATCAATATTAGCTACTTCGTAAAAAATGTTTATCACTTTTTAAAAGTTCAAATATTTAATTGATATTTATTTTTCGATAGAGGTTTATTTTTTTTTTTCTAGAGTTAGAGTTAGTAGCTTAGAAACAATGAGTCACTTTTTCCGTATCGTTTTTTTTGTGTATGTTTGATAGCATAGCTCTCTATATTCTATTGTTTAACAAAATATGATATAATTTTTATCTATTGTAATCAAATTGTCATTATTTTTTAAGTAACGATGGAAGTATGTATATTGTATAAGTATTGTACAAACTACAATGATAAACAGTTGAATAATTTTGTTAAAAAAAAATAAGTAGAATTTGTTTGCCTTAGTTAGTCTGTAGCAAAATATTGTATTGGACACTTGTCAATTTTTATTTATGTTGGAAGTGTCAAAATATGACTTAAATATTATAAAACAAACAAAATGTATAGGGACATAATATAAAAAATAAATTTTTATAAAAAAAAATTTTAAATTTAAATATAGCGAAATTCCGTGTATACTTTTATAGCTAATAAGGAAACAAAAAATAGTTTTATAGAAGCCACCGTAACCCTGGAACCCTCATCCCCTCTAAATCCGGTCCCGCTTGTATGACTTATGTAAGTACATATTTTGTGTTTATAGCCCACCCCTTTTATCGTTCCTAGATCCGCCCCGGAAAATAGTATAAATGTTCATAACTATCGTATATACACGTACAGTGCTTAGTACGCGTATGTACAATTTACGTATTATATTATATTATATTATATATTTAGGTACTTAAATATATTATAGAATATACATATATATATATATATATAATATATCGACGACGGAAACGAGTACAAAATTAAAAATATACGCATCGGACGCATCGTACGCGCTTATTATGTAGGTACACAAAACAACATGCAGATTTATATTATCGTTTTGTCATAATGGTTTTCATTGTACGACGCGGCGGGGGCGGGTCGCGCGAAAGGGTGCAGGGGTGATCTGAATATATATTATATTATATATATATATATATATGCATACACACAAAATATTATAATTGTGTACAAAATAATATAATACGCGCGACTGCCTACCTTATAATATTATATTTATGCGTGTTGTACATACAATAATAAAGGACTATAGACGATGACAGTTGGCGTGTCTCGGTCCGAGTGTGCATATTATACACGCGGTGCAGAATGAACGGAACAAAACAATATGCGAAAAAAACACCGTCGTAAAACGCGTCGAGTGGCGTAGAGGTACATATTATATATATATATATAAAATGTTGTGTACGGGAACGAGGCGAGATAAAGTATAATAATATTATATATGTACGCGGACCTCGGCGTCACGCTGAGAACGCATCTGTTACGACGTGCTCTTCAATGTGTATTTTCATGGTATACATATATATATATATATATAAGTATATGTACATAGAGTGACGGGGCGTCCAATTGTATGCATATATATATATATATATATATATATATATATATATATAGAACGTTGCTGCTGCGCAGGACCTGCAGCCTGCAAACGTCATACCGAAATTATTCGTCGTGTTCGAAGTACTCGTGCGTATAATATAAAATACTAGCTGATCCAAACAATGTTTATTTTTCGTTAACCATCAAATATTTGCGTGAGTTCCTTTTTATTAAATGTAAAATTTAAAATAAAAGCTTCGAAGTGCACGACCTCGGGTATAGAATTACCTACGAACCAAATTTCAAAAACACGAATGCGATAAACTTGGCCGTGGATTACTTATACACATACACACACCGCACAAGCATTGCCTTTTATTAATGTAGATAATATTAAGTATTATACCGGTATGGTCATCAAGTTTGAAGTTTAGTACGCACGTAAATGTTACGTAGAGAATAATATGTGGACTCGATAAATTTACCTGTAGAATGTTATATGGATAAAAATTTATTTATTAAGGTTTTTTAACGTTGTTAAAATCGATAAAAAAATTGTTGAGAAAATGTATTTTTTTAAGAAAATTATTGATTTTTAACGATTTGAAATTATGTAAATATAAAATCGATAAAAAAAATTGTTGAGAAAATGTATTTTTTTAAGAAAATTATTGATTTTTAACGATTTGAAATTATGTAAAAAAAAAAATTTTCAAAAACAGATTAATAGTTTTTCGAATAATGAGTGTCTTACGTTATATGCATCACCCGGTGTATAAAAAAACCTACGTATAAGCATCATAAAATAAAGTTTACATGTTTATATTATAAATAGTTTTTGACAAATTGCATGTTTTTACCGAATATATAATATCAAAAGTTTTTACATACAATATACATCGTTTAACGCTGTCGGCACATTCCGTTCTATACTTAAACGTATACCTGCATAATATATAAATATATATATATATATATACAGTGCCAAAGTCCGCACGATTTCGAGCCTTTAAACGACCCGGCGTAATGTATACAGTAGTTATGTGTTTAATATACGTATTACGCACACTCATGCTTTTATGTTTATTTGCGTATAAAGTATTTAAGTCCGGCGCGTCCCGTGTACGCGTATTATGCACCTACTCAGGTCGGTATAATGTGTGCACTGTATATTATGTACAATAGGTACACACGCGTTATATATATATATATATATATATATATATAGCACTGTTGAGCGAAATTTCGAGTTCGCCGCTCCGCCGTCGTCCGTTTTTACCGGCGGAAATGACAATCGCGCCCATTTTCGGCCAATTACCGCGCGCTTGCCTGTTTGTGCTAATATTAACGTATATTACAATATTATTACTTACGCACGTCCGCGCTTATCCCGCTCGCATGAGTTTTACGCACGTAAAAGGTGATTCCCCAAGCGCAAACAGTGCTCACTCCCATTTATCATTTGATCTAGTTGGTACTTGTGTAAAGTAAAAAAATACAAGGTTAGGTACAAGGCTGAATACAAGGTGCCTCATAAGTTGTCAATAATGTAGTTTAAAAAGAAAATTGCGTAAAATACGCAATAATTTTTTATGGGCGTCTGAAGTTAGAATTTCGACAAAATACGTTAAAATCACGATGGTTCGCATTTTTTTTTTT
>JACXSJ010004267.1:0-14709 GCA_014851325.1 Pentalonia nigronervosa
ACAATAGATGTGTTCAATTTAAATTCAATGACCTAAAATCATTGTATATGGAAAACAATTCTTGGCAAAGGCGTTGCATCAGTCTATAATACTATGTGTGTTTACGGTAGAATTGATATTAAAGTAAATAAATTTACTGTTAACATTACAGTAGGTTGAATTATTTTTCGCTCAAAACATTATATTTGAAAATGTCATTGAGTGTAGAAAAAATAATAATGTACATTATAAGTTACAAATACCCACAAGTAATATTTTTAAATATCATAAAAATGACTATTGTCATTATTCTTTGTTTAAATATCTAATTTCCTCCAAACTTGAAGTAAAAAGTGTAAAAAAACAACTATGATAATATAATTTTTATTTTTTACTATACTAATTTATATTTTCCTTCATCTTATGTTAATATAACCAAAGTTTAAAATTACTAACTATGTATCTAAACTTAATGCTTGAGCTAAATGTTATATTTCATTGTATTATAAATGCATATGATAAATGTATATCCATCGTATGATATACATCGTACTGTATTTTTGTTTATGTTTACAAATGAGTGATTCATTATGGATGCTAATTAACATTAGTTCCCATGATAATAAATATATTTTATTCAAATTCTGATTTTGAAATTTTTAACTACATCTGGTATACCAGATTTCCAAATACTTCAATATTTTTAAACCATTTATAAAGAATGCCTTATGGCGAATCAAGTGAAAGTTGATACTCTCGACATCTACTGAACGGCAGAGCGGTTACCTACTTGTTCAGTTTTTTATTTACAAATGATATAACAAATTAAATTATCTAAAATAATGAGGGACCCGAGAGGGAGCTCTTAATTTATTTTTAGTTTTTTCTACTGTTTTAAGTCCCTAAAAACATACAGTTTTTTAGTTGTGCGGGATCAAAGCCCGCCACTCTCCCGCTTATGTTGACGTTAAAAATGTTAGCCCTCCCTAAAATCATCTACTATTTTTTATCAGTAATTATATAACAACGATTTTTTTTAACACTTTTTATCACTCACTGCACACTAGCTATTTATTAGCTATTTATTGAAATATATAGTTTGATAACACATAAATACCAATAATAATTACAATATACTAAGATTTAATTACATTTTTCTATATTGTGTCCTTGGACAATTTCATTTTATTATTATTATTAACAAGTTGGACTGTACTTCATGAACTTGTTTTGATCAATATTTTATAACTTAGATATTTCTTGTAAAATTTGTAATTGGTTTTACGGCACATTGGTATTGAATCATAAGTTTAAGGACATGGTTGAATCATCCTTTATTTTTCATGATAGATAACTAATTTGTTATATTATATTTACATTATTATTAAACATTTCTCAATACACAAGGTTGAACTTGATTTGACGAAAAAATTCCTCTGTCACTAGAAAATAATTATATAATAAATGGAGAAAAGTTTCAAGTTTTTACAATATTACTATTTTTCTAATTGCAGCAATACAGTTCAATGGTTATTTTTTGGTTTAATACCCAATATCAACACTATATTAAATTAATTTTGCAGTATAGACGTGAAAATAGCATACAACAAGGATTATCCATGAGTAGGAATATTTGCCCAGTTGATAAATTAAAATACATAATTTATAAAACATTAGATAGGCATTGAATTGTTATTAATATACTATTATTAATAATATGTATATATATATATATATATATATATGTATATGTATATAGTATATATATGCTATTATAAAGTATAAATATTCTATAAAATACCTAAATAAATAACAAATTGATTAGTTACACTGCATTTAGCAATATTATGTACCTATGGGTAAATATTATAAACTAACCAAATCTAACTTTTGTACTCATATTATATGTTTGTTTGTATATACTATTTATTTTATGGCTCGATGATTTTATATAATATTATTATTAAAATTTTTACCATAATACAAAGCCCCCCATCCAGTGACGTAAGCATAATATCCTGCAAAATTTGAATCGTCCTCTGGAATGCAAACTGGTAAAATGTTCGGTTGAAATTTGATAGGTTTGTTAAATCGTAATAGTGCCAAGTCGTGTTCCATAGAATAGGTATTATATTTTGGATGTATAATGACTGTAATGTCCTATTTAGAAAATCATAAGGTTCGTCTTTCACTGAAAAATCGTGTTTACCGAGTATGAGTCATTCATTGGAACATTAAAACAAATTCAATGCAATCAATATTATATTGATAAATAGTAATAGGTACGTGCAATGTGCAGAAATTTCGTGCCTTGGTGGTATTATTATTTGCCATCCACCTTGCAGAGCAGTGTTAAATGCAAAGAGGGATTTTCCTGGGGCCCATCAAGTTGGTAAAATTGTAAGATAGGTATCTACATATTAATTAATAATTATTAAAATAAATAAAAAAAAGGTCAGCAAGTGGGCACCACTCTGAAGTACAGAAGTGTTGAATGGGCCACTATATTAGATGTATTAAATTTGAATTCAATGATTTAAAATCATTTTATAAAAAAAACGATTCTGAGCGAAGACGGTCTGTCAGCCTATATAACGAAGCATATTTTATGATATTAATATTAAAGTGATTTATTTTACTATTATTATACGATAGGTTAAAAACCTTACTTTAAATTTTCAATCCTTAGCCATAAAAATTGAACATTTTATAAATTTCAAACTTCAAAATAGTCTAAACATTTTCGATAGGTATTTTGATTAATTTTGTCAACATTTGAAGTTTAAACTATTATAAAAAAAATGTGCAAATATTTTATAATTTTTTAAACACATAATAATTTGCACATTTTCGACGTTTTAGTGAATTGTGGTCAACATTTAAACTTAAAATGCTTATAAACAAAGAATATCCAATGTCTAATTTCAAACGCTCATAAATAATTAGTTGGCATTTCCCGTAAATTTTTTTTATTGACAATTATAATAATAAAAAAAAAAAATTATTAAAAACTTATTATGCCTATAAATAGCTCAAAAAAGTCAAAATATATTGAACGTTTTGTGGTCGTTTTACGGTTAATATTTTTTGTGTTATGTCAAAAAAAACTAAAATTTTGTCAAAAATTTGCTCTGTGAAAAAATTCTAGTTTTCCTTTTTTTTTTATTTTGTTTTTACCGCCAAGTTTAAAAACTATTATGTATTTTTATTTTTAACACTCCAATGTTTATTACTAGAAAAGATGCTGATGAAAATAATCGAAGCACTTTTACTGCTTCAAAACGTGATGATAGACACAAAAACAAAAACTCACGACATTGTAAAATTAATACATTCTTTACTCCTCTCAGAATCTAAAAGTAGAAAATTTATACTAATATCATAGGCGGAAATCCTGTAAAATTTCAGGGGAGGGAGGCTAATATTTTTAATATCTATGTGAGTGGGTTGGCTTCGATTTCACACGACTTGAAAGCTTTTTGTTTGGCTTGGGCTTATAGGATATTTGGCGGGGCTATGCCCCCGTAAGCCTTCTCTCCTGATCACCGCCTAATATATTTTTATTTAACAATGTAGGAGGAGTGAAAATTCGATATACGAGTAGTATATATTGTTGTAGTATGAAAAAAGTTTTGAACATACGTTTGATAATAGTACTTAAAATTTGGATTTAGAAATTGAATTTGATGTTGAGAAATATGTAGAACTGGCATTAGATCATCAACATTTTTTTTTATACTTCATATAGGTATTTCTCACATTTTACAGTTTATAACCACAAAATTTGTTTTCAATTTTGTGTGATTTTTACTTTTTTGAAAATTGGATTAACACAGCTATGCACTCACCTTAAATGTTAGTTTTCGACATTAACTTTATACATGCTATGTAATTAAATAGAAAAACCAATTTGAGAAAATTAAACTATTTAATATATTTACTTTACAACACAATGAGCAGTAGTTCTAGCCCAGTTTTCATTGAATAATACTGCACCACATTTGTGTATAAACTTTTTTTTTATGTCTTAATGAGATCTTAAATATAAAAACGAATAGTATTGGTTATAATATCGAAACACGTTATTTAATTTCAAATTTGTAAATTAACTCACCTGCCACGGCCATTCGCCAAAAGAAACTTTATCACCTCCGACTATTTTAGGCATTGGGTAAAGTTGTCTTCCACACACTATTTTATATTTTATGAAAACAATGAATTTATTAATTATTTTTAATTGAATAATAATATGTCTTGGTTTGACTGACCATCTTTATAGTTGGACATATTAAAAGGAAAATTTTCGGTATTGGTGGAATCAGTTGTGGTCGCAAAAATAATGTTCGAAGGGTGTATACGAGTGCTGCTTTCTGTCAACGGTCTGCCAGAAGTGTTGTTCGTGTGCGATTTGGCAGGTTTGAACAGATGAGAAATATTCGAACCATCGACAGCCGATAAGTTGTGCGTCACTAAAATTAGAACAACAGAATATTACATCTATATATTGTCTTATAAAGAATAAAGCGATTCCTATTAGATATACGCTTATAAGTGGGTTAGTTTTATGCAATATTTGGTAATAGTTTTTAATTATAATTTTTATTTATACAAGCACACCTATTTACAAATTTTTATTTTCATTTATCTCGAGGATTTTCACTATAACATTGAGCGTTGTATTATGGTGACAAGTTTAGTTATTAGATTTGTCCCGTCTAAAAATATGAAAAAATAGGAATTTTTATCAGGAAAATTGCATTAACAAATTCATAGATATCAGGAGACTCAACATCTAAAATTGAATAATGATATTATTTAGATATAATATTTCTGTATAGTTTAGTTTCACTAAACTCTTTCAATATTCATAAAATTTAATTTATATATTGTTATTTACTGACAGTCTGAGTATTATAATATATAAAATGTTGATTAATTCTTAAAGATTTTATAAATACAATGTACATACCTTTTGTTACTGTCTCGTTAGAAGCATTTAAAACAATTGATTCATTTGATTTCTCTTCTTCTCCAATAACTACATCAATATTCAAATATTCAGGTTTCTCAAAGTTACTTGCATCTATTTCTAATATATTTAAATTTATTCGATAAAATCAAAATCATTAAATAAATAAGTGATATTGATGATATTCAAAAATTAATAAACAGATTATAATATGTATAATGTATATATGTATTATCAACAATAAATAAAAAAGTTTTTGATTTTCCTTTTAACAAGTGACAATAAAACCCAGTAAATCAAAATTAATAATTTGCTTAATGTTCTTAACATAATTCTAAACTAGCCACTAGGGACATAATATAATTATGGTTAAGCCGGTTAAGATTAATATATTTTTACTAACTAAATTAAAAAGATATTAAAAAAATAAAATTTATTTCAGTCATCCACAAAATTGGATAACTAAAATTTGAATTTTGCACTATTAATAAAGTTTTTATAATTAGAAGCAAATAATTCATATTCCACATTCAAACCACTGTTTAATAATTCTATCTGCAGACAACCAGTTTACCAAGTAGTGGAATTTATTAGGAGAGCCTTTGTTTAACTTCAAGCATTCAGGTAATAGTAATGAAAATTCTTTGAAGATGTTTTCAGAACCACTAAATCTATCATCTAGTTTAGATAAAATTACATCCAACGTACATTTATAGACTTCACATACATAGCGGTAATTTGCTGAAGTTATTCTATCATCATTGCTCATTTCTCCACTCATTTTTTTCTTGCGAGATGTCCGCACTTCTGCTAAATCATGTTCTTCCAAGTTGTGTGCTTCACAAAATAATTTTGTTTCTGAAAATAAATTCTCATATACAGATTTAGTTTCCATTGCTCGTAAATTTTGTATTTGTTGCCGAGTTATTTTAATTAAATGTATAGCTTGAATGAAATCAATAGCAGGATTTTGTAAATAATTTGATAATGGTGTAGTAATTGAGAATATATTGCGTATCATATAAATTGTAAGAACAAATTTAAACGAATTTAGTTGTTTTAAAAAACTATTAGCTAAATGTTTGTTTTTTCGTCAGTTTCTTCAGTGCTGATTTTTTTTAATGTTAAAATAATTGATTTATAAGTGGTTTGTATAACTTCTAAAGAACGGTCATGGTATGGACATCTCGTAGCAGAAGAATTTTTTAACCGACAAATACGTTGGTTTTTGTGTAAATTAATAAATTAATTATTAATGAAATAATAAACAATATAAAAGTAATAACTTACAAGGTGCCTAAAGACATGTACGGATAAGAGCTAAAGGGTATGAACATATCTGGCCACAAGTACTAGATACAGTACCACATGCTAACAATAATGACATTCCAGGTTTTTCACCATTATTATGTGAAACAATATTGTTATTTTTTAATGTCTATAAAATAATAACAAAATATGATTGATAAAATAATGCAGTTTTAATGAAAATGTTTGACTACCAGACTTGTATTAACCAAAATATGAATTCAAGATATGTAAAATATAGTACATTTATAAGTACACCAACAATCAGTGGCATAGCAAACTTGACATTTTTTATAGGCAAGTCTATTAACTATTTAACAATTATAAAATAAAGAACAATACATTTTAATGTCATATTTACTAATAATAATTGTTGAAATATTACACTATTTAAAATACATTTTTAGATTAGTCATATATAATCAAAAATATTATTTTAAACTTAATAGTTTAAGAGAATTTTAACACACTATTTATTTATTTATTCTTTACGACCCATATTATACAACTCTATAAATTTTAAGTTTAGAAGAACCAATTTTGTATTAATGTTAAAAGCATTAGCTGTGTTTCTATGTTTGTTTTTTATATTTTTTCTGTGATATATGAGGGCTTTGAAGAGTGATATTTAACAGACTTATAACGTGCATACAAATTGACATAATGTAAAAAAATCCAATATTTAAACATATAATATTTTGATGATAGATAAATCACTTTAATATTGAAGCTAGCAACTAAAATTGTTTTTGCTGAATACAACTTTTTTGTTGTGCATGAGTCAAAGAGATAAAATAATTAGTGCTCCAACATCCTCTTAATAAATCTGCTTAATATAAAGTTATGCTCATACCAAAAAAAAAGAATACTCTACATAACAATTTGTAGAAATTTAGATAACAAATAATGTAAAGCAACATAAACACATGAATAAATAATTATAATAATATTATATTCTCTTATTAACTGTAACATTTGTATAGTTATAAGCTGAACTTCTTTTTTTTTATGTAACCTTGAAATTGTACACACTACACACTCATTTATAAAACATGCAGCTAATTTATTTTAGGCAAGTTTTCTGCAATATTTCAACATCTTCTCTTACTTTTTCTGAAGTAATTTCATGCAACTTAAAAAAAAAAAATACTTTTTCACCAATTCATCATGAACAAGTTTCCTTTTTTTAATTCATATTATAACTTGTCAAATATGACATAGTAAAATTGTCTCTTTCTGAAAATAAAACTTCATTATCTTTTTTTTTATCAATTTTTCTTTTTCTTTTTCTTTTCCGTATATTATGGTCATTTTAATCCTTTATTCCAGATTTTGTTATGATATTGTCTTCTAAAATTTGAAAGAATCTTTATTTTGTAAAGATCCAACATAATAAACTAAGGATTGATATAATTCAACTACTGTAATTAAATGTATGTATAGTTGTGTATTTTAGGCGGTCAAGTTTACTTATATACTTATATTGGGTTATTCTTATAAATATCTATTTTTAATGTTTAACGTCGTATGTGACAGGCAATGAATTGATTATCGGTGACGCCACGCTGTGGTGAAACTAAATGATTTTCATTTAAAACATGTCTACTTTTTTTTTTTAATATGATGGAGGGAGGCACACATTTATTGGAAAAATATTAATGATTGACATCAATGTCAGTCTATTGTGTGTAATATACGAAATAAAAATTAGCTATCCATCTAATTTTAAAATGTGCCGCTCTTGGCAACGGGATCCATAGACCCTACCTAAATACGCTTCTGGCCGAATATCACATAATACAAGGTATAAAGAACAATTAAAATGAACATACGTTTTATCTAGTTAAATTAATATTATTGGATAAATATTTTTTTGTTATAATCTAAAAAAGATTTTAAAGTTCGTCCTACTTCACTTCCTCTCTTTTTCATCTTTAGAACACAAGACTTGTGATTTATTGAATTTTTATGGCTTCTTAATTTTTGATCTTAAATGATATTTTTAGTTTTATTTTCTTGTGACAAAAGAACATACTGATTTTCTGCTCAACACGATCTTGACAACGTGACATATTGTTGACAACACTATTATGAATTTCCAACGATTCTTTAAGACGATAGCTTTAAACGAAAATTTACCAAAAACTTATATAAAAAAAATTTGATAAATGATGAAAAAACTGATAGAGTTTGGCTTGTTTATTCTATTACGAAAAACTACGTATTTTGTTATAGTTGTAAGCTTTTCTCTTGTGAAAATCTCCACCTAAACCATTTAAGTAGTATCAGAATAAATGATTGGAAATACTTGCCTGAAAAACTTATAACTCATGAGCGTTCTATTCAGTATTTTAAATCAATTGAAGCCTGTACAGAATTAAAAAAAAAGAATTTTGAAAGAAAAATCAGTTAATCAACAACATTTATCTATTATTGAGAAGGAGAAAATTTATTGGACAAATGTACTGAACAGAATTTTAACAGTCACTTATTATTTAACTGCTCATAATGATGCATTTCGGAGTTCATCAGATGTTCTTTATACTAAAAGCAATGGGAAATTTCTTGGCTTAATAAAAATGCTGGTGAAATTCGATCCAGTAATAAAGGAACACCTAAACAGAATTCAAAATAAAAAAACAGATGTCCATTATCTAGGTCATAGAGTACAAGACGAAATTATTAATATGATGGCCAATGAAATCGAGTAAAAAATAATAAAAAATATACAGTCTGCAAAGTATTTTACGGTAATAATGGATTGCATTCCACATATTGGACATGGCGAGCAACTTGCTATTAATTTACGGATAGTACATGTGGATGAAGAAAATTAATACATTACACTTACCATACAAGAATATTTTTTAGATTTTGTAACAATCGATTCTACTACCGGTTTAAATTTATCTGATGTTCTCATCACACAACTTAAACTATATAAAATAAACATTGAAAATTGCCTAGGTCAGGCCTATGATAACACATCGAACATGACAGAAGATATAAAGGAGTTCAAACCCGAATCTTAAATATATTTATATTTATAAATTTATAAATTTAAACATAAATAAAAAAAATATATGTATAAATATAAATAATTTAATTTTTTTTTATACATTTTTATATCCTTGAGCATTTTTTACTCCTTGCTATTTAAATTTAATTCTGTGTGATGATATTAAAAATTCAACTACAGCCATTATATTTTTTGGTATAGTTCGACGTATTTATACGTTATTTTTTGTATCAACATATCGATGGAATATTATTAAAAAACATTGTACAGTATTCACGGTTAAACAATGGTCAGAAATAAGGTGGGAGAGTCGTATAAATAGTGTGAAAGCTTTACGTTTTCAACTCTCAAGTATTTTAAATGCTTTAGAAGAAGTTTCCGAGACAAGTAATGGCCCAAATTGAGATTGTTTCACTATCAAATGAAATCGGTAATTATGAATTTATATTAAGTCTTGTGATTTGGTATGATCTTTTAACAGAAGTAAATATTATGAACAAAAGTGTACAAGATCATAACATGGATATAAATACTTTTGTAAAAATAACTCAAAGTTTTTTACAGTTTTTACATCAATATAGAGAAAATGGGTTTAATTTGACAAAAATTGCTGCTAAAAAATTAGCCGAAGATTCCGATATTGCAGTTGCTTTCAAAAATCCTCGAGTAAGAAAAAAGACGAAATTATTCGATTATGAAAATATTGACGAACCTGTGTTAAATAATGAAGATTGGTTTCATACAAATTATTTTTTCATCGTTCTTCACCGTGCAATACAGTCGATTGAGAAACGCTTTAAACAGTTAGAGGACACTTATTCGGACAATTTTGGATTTTTACATCGCATTGGAAAACAATGGAAAATTATGATATATTAAAACATTGTAAAGATTTGTAAATAATTTTAACAAATAATGATCTAAAAGATTAAATTTATTTTCTGAAATGATTATTTTTCAATCTTTAGTTAACGAAGATACAAATTCGTTCCAGGCACTTAATATTTTAAATACTACTCGTGAATCATTTCCTAATCTAACAATTGCTCTTAGAATAATGCTAACCATTCCTATGACATCAGCTTGTGCGGAAAGGAGCTTTTCAAAGCTAAAGCTAATAAAAATTTATTTGCGCAATCAGTTAGGCCAAGACAAACTTTCTGAACTAACGTTAATATCAATTGAAGAAGAAGTATCGTCCACAATCGACTATAAACATCTAATCGATATCTTCGCTTCAAAAAAGTCTAGAAAGAAAATGTTTAGTGAAGTTTTAATATCATAATTTCTTTTTTTACTTTATTTTAATTGTTAATGATATTATGATAAAAAGAATAAATCATATCTATTATTTATTTACTTTTCATGATAAAACGGTGTATAGTATATTTGGTTTTAATTATTATTTATTATGTTTCAATAGAATAAAATACCTAATAATATTTATTTATTTTGATATATGGAGATCACTGGACCTCACTGAGAAGTCTCATGTGAAGTCAAAAATATATAAAAATTATTTATTAAAGGTGGACGTTTATCCTCGATTTTATTTAACCTTCAACTCAATCTTTAGCAATATCACATCTTTTTGTTTACTTCTTTTTGCCGATGATGCAAAATTGTTCTCACATATATCTCCAAATATTGATTGTGACGTCTTTCAAATGTCGTTCAATAGTTTTGTTAAATGGTGTCACTTTGTTGGCCTTAACCTCAACTCGAATAAGTGTAAAGTTATATCATTTTCTAGGTCAAGGAATCTCATAGATTATATTTATACCTATTATGAGTCATCTTAAATCGAGTTTCCGTAGTATAGGATTTAGGTACAAAATATACTTATTCACTTTCCTTCAGACCTCATATTGATTATATCAATTGTAAAGCTTTACGACTTCTCGGATTTCTACGTCGCCACACTAAATATTTTAACTCAACACCTTGTTTATAGTACTTTATTCCACCTTTTTTGTTCAATTCTCGACTATAGCTCAGTCATTTAAAATCCTTATTTTCGAGCTGAGATAAAATTAGTTCAAGGAGTGCAGAATTGCTTTCCTACTAAATATTAATCATTCTCATCATTTTTACCAATTACAGTCTTAGATGTACTAAATCTCTGCTTTCTCAAGGTGTTTAAGGGATAATCATAACTTTTTATTAAAACTAATTTAGGGTAAGACAGATGCTCCACGACTCCTTGAGCGTATAAGCTTTATAGTTCAAACCACCCAAACTAGATTCTCTAAGACTTTTAATATCCCAACTTTCTATTCAAATTTTTTATCGAATGATCCCTTTGTTAGAACAATGTGTAGTTTAAATGATAATAATGTTGATATATGTTCTTAAATTTCTGTAATTTTATTGTGTTTTGTTTATTTTTAATTTATTAATATTTTATTATCTAAAACACTTACGTCATCAAATGTTATAATAATTATCTTTATATTGCAATACACCTCCATCATCAGTTAAAAAAAAGTGGCTGTCGATATTTATACCTAATTCTATCCAGTTAAGAAGTAGTTGGTTAGTCATTTCCACTACACGAACCGGTCTTTAAAACCGGATTGTTGGACCGACATAAATAAAGTTTTCTAAGTTATATTTTACATGTCCTAGAAACTTATGACCTGCGTTCATAAACGTCCACAATCGAAGTCGATATAACAACGTATACAAAGATTTATTGAACATTTGAAATAGTTATAATATTATACAGTACACTATCGCCGAGGTAACCCTGTTCTTGAGGGTAGGTTATTAAATATCACGGGAATAGCGGAGTACGAGTTAAAATAATTAATGTATTATGATTTAATTATAAGGCAAGTTATTATACCTATAGTAAATTGAATTTTAAAAAAATATAATATGAAAGAACACTTGTCTTTACTTCACAATTCATACTCGACTACTGGCTATGCCAATAATATTTACGCTCGTACTCAACGATTCTGTGTTCTGTTAATCAAATTCGTTGAACTCTAAGTGCGACATAAATGAAGAGTCAGTAATCTGTAAATCGTTACAATATGTATTATTTCATACAGTTTACAAGTAAAAATCTGATTGCCGTTTATATTAATAAAATAAATAAAACTAAAGAAATAAATAAAATTGAATAAACTACATTCAATTTTATCAAAAGATATTATTATAATTAATTTAATAAAAATATATCAAATAAAGCACAATAATTATATTTACATTCTAAGTTGGTTCTAATAATAAATTTGAAAATTACCACTCATAAACAAATGTAAATATTTATCCTAAATTAAATAATAATTAATTAATAATTTATCATCAGATTTTTGTATTTTAATTATTTAGTTTAAAATTGCATTAACACAATATTTTTTGCTGTCTAAAAATAAATTTTTGACAAAATCTTGAAAAAGTTTAAAAAATTTGTAAATCAATTTTATAGTCATAATCAGTATAGTCATTAAAAAAAGAATAAAAATGTCTTAACTTTTTCAAAAATCTAACTTTAGACGCTTATAAAAAACTATTGTGAATTTACGCTCAATTTTTTTTTTAATTTTCAGTAACAACGAATAATGAGAAATCTTTTCAAATTATTTTATTATTTTACTTTACATACATTATATAAAGTAATTATTTATTTATAAAAGTATTTAGTTATAAAAGTAATTATAAAATTGACCAACTTTAGTACTTAGGTATATTTATTTTAATTAATATTATTAATAATTATTTATAGTTATTTAAATATTTATTATTAACTTACTTCAGATTCAAAATCATTTATTAAAACTATATTTACTGTAGTAATTTTAATTTGAGAATAGCCTAAACCAGATTCTTCTGTAGCCAATTCTTCAACATTCTGAACAATGCTATCTGATAAACCATCTGAATTAATTTTAGTGCCACCTTAAACTCTACTATCTGATAAATAATTAACTAAACGCTCATCTAAAATAATATTATATGTACCTTTTTATAAAATTAATATAATTTTGTTAATGCTAAACAAATCAAACTTGGAACATCCAAAGTTGAAAGGATCTCTAGAAAAGGTAATACATATCTTTGTTGTATTTATATATAAATTTAAAATTAGTTTAACCCTTTAAAATTAAAATATTTTAAATAAATTAAGAAGGCGCTACTTAAATATATACAAAAAATGCATTGTAAAAAAATCTACATATTTTGTTTTAGAAGCCTTTAAAATGGAATTATTTCTCAATAATATTGAATGTTTTTGATCAAATTAAAATTGTTTCCATGCTTAACTATTATAACTCATTATTTTAAAATATTTAATACATTGTTTTTATTAACATTTGTAATATAATTTTTTTATTTCAGAATATAACTCATGATATTTTTGATACAAAAGAATCATATGAAAAAATGTCATTTTATACATCAGTTATGGCATCTTTGGGATTTTATTTTTTGATTTTTATTGAATTGATAAACCATATGATTTTTACTCCCAAAGTAGCTACTGAAAAAAATCGCAAGGTAAAAATAGATTTATTAATATATTTTATAGTAATTACTATATATTAATACATTTAGGGGTATCCACCACTGTATAATAAATTTGATAGCATATTTTTGATGTATGTAGTTCGGCGAGTTAAAGACTGTTTTAATCAAGTAGTTTGTGGTGTACCAGGCGCAGAGATTGAAATTATTGATAGAGTAACTCATAACAGTAGTTGGTCATTTGAATAAGAATATTTTATTATTATTCATTACTACTATTGTTTGATTAAGTAATACGTATTAAACATATTTCAGGCATTTGGACACAAAACCTACTTTTCTGAATTTAAGTTCATATAATTACTTGGGTTTTGCTCAAAGTGACGGTCCATGTATAGATGATACTAAAGACATAATAAAGAAATATGGTTGGGCAGTTAGTAGTTCATGTCAAGAACTTGGAACCAACAATCTTCATTTAGAGCTCGAACAACTAATAGCTGCATTATTAGGCGTTGACGATGCTATAGTATTTGGTATAGGATTTGCCACTAATGCTCTGAATTTACCTGCCATCATAAATTCTGAATGCTTAGTACTAAGTGATGAATATAATCATGCATCTATTATATTGGGGATTCGGCTGTCAGGAGCAGGGCCGCAGCTAAGGGGGGGCTAGGGGGGTCTTTTGCCCTGGGCGGCAAATTTTTAGGGGCGGCAAAATATAAAAACATTTTTTTTTCTAACACTTTGAAATGTTACGATAATTATACGCGCGTACCACCGACTTATTTATACCACAATAACGACGGTCGACGTCGGGTATCCGCAAGCCGCAATTTTTGATATGGCAAAATAACAATACAATTAATATTTGTCACTGTAATTCATTTATTCTGTAGTATAGGTAATAATATAATGGTATCGGTAGTTTTGCAGCTATCGTCGTATTCTGGGA
>JACXSJ010004269.1:0-14707 GCA_014851325.1 Pentalonia nigronervosa
ACCAGATATTTTACCAGTACTGTCAAGAGGTTGGATATAAATTCAAAATTTGTCTCGTGTCTTCGATCAGCAATAGACTTGAAGCCATTGAATACTATGTATAATACCACACATTTAAATATTTAAATTAATGAACAAGAAAAATAAATATTTCGATATTTTTTTAATATTACTATTTTTCCCGTATGCAATAATGCGCCTTTCCACTTTATTATTATTATTATTATTATATTATTTTATTTTATGATCATGGTTCAGGAGAAAAATTATTTAAATTTGTCGTCTCGGGCCAAATTCCGTTACATTCCTACAGACGCGTTGTTCATAACTACCACATCTGACATTATTTGTACATAAATTTAGTCTTTTTAAAAATAATTATTGCAGTCGATATACTCAATGATATGTTATATGAATACTACTATAATATTAGCCATATAACATGTATATATATAATGGGTATGTGTTTACAGGCGTTTATCCCGCTTTAGGTTAACGATCGATATGAGCATATATAAATGTAACTAATTGGCGTTTTATCTTTACCTGATTGCAACTAATGAATTCCGGCAATGAGTTTAAACTTTTCTGTCCGTCGCAATACGCCCAGTAACATCGTCCACTCCACTTGCTAAAAACATACAGACGCGATGAAAATATGAGTTCTTAAAATATATCTTGCTGATGTTTTACGTTTCTCGATTCGTCATTATGGTTGTATAGAGATTTTTTTATTTTTATAAATAAATATTTTTACGACTTACGTTAATCTCACCTATGCGAATGTACATAATATGATACAATTGAAATAAGTTATTTTAAATTTGTAATAATATCTTATAGTGTATTTTAGATGAGTTTAATAATATTATCAATTGAAAATAATCAAAATGGTTTAATTTTAATGAATCGCAAATAGATACCTATCTAAAGTTGACAAAATAGTATTTTACGACGTTTAAATAAATAGTATTGTAGTGATGTCATAACGTTAAAACAAACTGTTTGTCGTTAAACACAAAACGTGTGTTCTAGTTTTAAACAATTAGCGCGAAAATACGCGGAATTCAATTTAAAACAATTAATGCTTCCAATTTAAAAACAAATCATTCATTTGGTGTATAATAAGTACTAATAAATATAATAGCAATTGTATTATATTAGAACGAATTTATTAGATTTAAATCAGATTTAATAATCGGGTTATTAATGTATACTTAAAAAATCATTATATTTACAACTATAAATCGGTCATTAACAATCTAACTTACTCTTCAATGGCGTCAAATTCAAAAAAAGGTTGATTGATGACGCCGGCAATAGGTTTTCCGCTGTGCTTGTCAAATAAACCAATGTTGATTGTAACACAATGAAGTCCACTCGAGTAAAATCCATATTCGTTAATGCCATCGACATTTCCGTTTATATATTCGTTTGTTGAATCTATACAGTAGTAGGTATAGATAATATTTTTAGTTATTATATAATAATACTATGTTATTGACCGTTTATATAGCTGGATCATTATATTAAGGTTATCGTTAAGCTTTGTATTTTCGGTATTAAATGCTATTTGAATTACTGTTATCCATCAGCGGCCATTGCGTTCAGAATGATAACATTTTTTGTTAGAATTCGACAAGTGACATAATTTCTGTCGTTCTATAATAATATTTTGCAACATACGTATTATAATATAAGATTATACCTATAGGATCGATCCATATTCCGATTTTATCCAAATCGAGATCTTCCTTGTCTGGTGGATAACAATCGACGTTGAGATCTTTCAGTTCAAACTCTTTGTGAGCAGCTTCGGCTAAGCTCTTGGCTGAGTCCAAATCGTCGCCCAGAGCTTTGGATAAACACTGAAATGTCTCTTCCACCGTATCTCCGACTTGTATGGTGACGTCTTGACCTTCATTGTTTTGTATTGTATCGTTTTCTTCACCGTATACATTACCGTCGAGTTCTGGAAACTATAAAATAATGGTAATTAAAATGTATAATATGATTCTTACGGAAATGTAAATAAGTTCATAAGGCTCCGCATGATTAATAAGGAATTGACAATTACAAAACCATATGGGAATATCCCTTTTTTGAGACTAGATTAAAATCTGATTTAAAAATGTCCGTGCAAAACTGAAAACATCAAAATAAGTATTACTGGACTTGTAGGAACCAAAATAAAAAACAGACGCCTACGATCCCAGCTGTCACAGGACGTATTACTATTAGAAGACTCCGTTAACTGCCACGACGATGAATAATTAAAAACTTGTTATATTTTATATATTAATTCTATAACTATTGATAATACTCACTAATAAATAATAATCGATACTGTTCATAATGTAACGTAACATATAACAAATAGTTACAATATGTATAAAATGTAAAAATGTTATTAAACTTATTGTAGTAACAATATATTCATGTAAATAATAAAATGTCGAAATATTTTATTATTTTAAACATAATCATTAATATTAAAAAAAATGAATATCACTTATCAATTACATATTTGATAGCCGATATAGGTGATGGTTTCATGTTTTATTGTATGGCCCGAATAATAGTTTATATTAGATACTGGAAAATGGGAACTCAATACATGTAAATAATAAATTGAAATTCGTATAAAGTAGTAGGTCAAAAATTATAAAATATCTGCACAGCACTTAAAAAAGTACCAATGAAAATATATATTACTATGGTGATAATATTATGTATATGGTAAAATAGTACAAATATTACATTAGAATACGTCAATATTTTTAGTAACAATTGGTGTGCTAAAATATTTTTTTATAAAATTGCTTATTTAAATCTTTGAAACTGTATTAGTGTATTAAAACTTAGGTATACCTGTTATACTGTTGGTATATGGAACTACGATTACGAACATTTTGTAAAATAAATAAAAAAAACATTAATCAGTTGGCTAGTTGGTTTAAAAATGTAACTATTTTTTTCATCCTTCAATATAATAAATCTTATATGCCCGGAAGTAGATACGAATCACTGACGTCATTCTTAACATTTTTATTTACGATAAATGTATTACTAGCTAAATCACCTATTAAAATGTCGCTAAAATAAGTTTTTGCAATTAAATTATAGCTGTACACAATACCACGCTTATTTACAATCCAAATTCCGGCCAATTTATTATCGATTAGATTTCGAAAGAAAACAAAACACAATTTTCTACGAGAAATAATTATTAGGCAATCTAATATAATATTATTATACTCGAAAATATAATATATTTTATGAAAATACTATTTATGAGAATATTGGAATTTAGAACATTATTATACAAATATAAATTCAATCTTGTACAGCCATGATGATGTAATGCAAGTTATGTTTTTAATATTTATTGACATGTACCGTTAAATATTTAACGAAAAACACATTAATACATGGAATGACATGAGTATTGTCAGAGGAGAGCCCTAATACACACAGTTATCGATCGAATATTCTACAAAGTATTACTGCAACATATTGTGCTTATACGTGTGAATATTTTTCTCTCTTATATAATATTCGCATTGCACTTATATCGGCGCACTTCAAGGTAAGCTTTGCATGCTGACCTTATATCCCTAGCCCAATACCCATGTAACATGCAGTAAAGTACATAATGTACTTATGTAGCTATATTATAATGCAGTTATATAATATACGCATATACGTATAGATGCACTGTTTAATATAACTTATAATAGCATTACAGTTTATTTTAGAGGTATTATTATTATAAAAATATCTGTGATTTAATGTATATTACGAGGAGGAACAGGGACTGTGATCCCACCTCGTACCGAGTATTTATTATGTTTGATAAATACTTATATACATCAACTATATGGATATGCATACCTAAATTGTTTTATTTTACTGGATAATATTATTTACTTATGTTATCAATACGACTCTCGATATTTTCGTACAAAAATTTGATTTGTTGAATTTACGTTGTTATTATATATTTTTATTTAGCGTATTATAGATTAAAACTAGGGCCCGAATTTCAATACAAAGTGCATTATTTTTTGAATGCCCTAGCCAGCACAATGCGTTCCAAGTACATAATTCGGTTCATGTAATAGATGCTTCAAAGGAAACATTTTTCTTTTTTAGAGCATATATTAGCATTTTTAGATTAGATTAATATTAATATATTCTACGAGCTTTTATTTTAAATTATAAAATTCAAAATGTTTTATTAAGAAATAAAATTGATTTCATATTTCCTTTAATAGTTCTTAAATATTTTTCATCCGTACAAAATGCCAATCGTATTATAATCTATAAAAGCAATAACGTTTTTATCTATCTCTACCAATTATCGGACATAAACAAATAACAACTAATTTTTTGGTTGGAGTCATATTGACATCGCATTTATTTCCAGTACACTATTTATTGTGCGTGCCTAAGTTTGGTATTTAGTTTTTCTATTGTTGTTAGTTTAATTAAAAAAAAGCGTTAAAAATGCAGAAAGTTAAACCATAGTTTTCATATCTATTGCGTTATTGCGTGTTTATAAAAAAAAGGTCATTTTTTAAAGGCATTATTGTGTTAAAATGGCATTTTTGGGTCATACTTTAGAGTATTTTTTGATAATTTTTACTTTTTAAGAGCATTTTAATGTAGACCTTTAAAACAACAATTTTTATTTGGCACTTGTTGGTGGTTATTCAAATTTTTTAAGAAAATCGTTTGCATTTTTGTGAATTGTATTTATTTATTAATTAATTAGTTTAAAAATTACAATTATATAATATTAGGTAGTGTTATTATTAAATGTTAGTTCATTTTATAGGTATATTTTTTTTTTTAATTATGCTTGTTTACAGTTTATAAATTATAAGAACTCCCGGTTTTAATATAAAATTATAATTTCGAATTATGTAACGGTTGACTTAATGTTATATGAATAATGCTTTTAAAGCTTACTTATGAAATTATCACTGCAATCGTGGAAGCTGCTATCTTATATATAATATAGATCCCAGCCTTAAATCAAAAGAACACGTGCTCGGCACGTGTAAATATACAGTAAGCACATATACGTTGTTGATCCATGCACATCGAACGTACCCCCAAGTGACATGATATTATTATAATAATACCATGTACAATAATACACGTTATGCACCCGTCGCGGTGCAGCTGCAGCTACTGCACATGTAGCAGCAAACGTTAAATACGACTGCCGACCCACTTGTCGTCAGTGGCATCATTTGATGGGTGGGAAGGTGGGCACTTGTCTGTTTGATTGTGAAATCAGTCCAATTGTTGGTGAAATAACATGATTATAATTTTTATAATTTTGAGGAAATCTAATATTGTGTAAGCACTAGAACACTTTTGACGCGATAATAATTAATACTTATAGTTTTTTACCTCAAATATATAGACGCGGTTACTATATAGTAATATAAAAATTCTAAAAACAAAATGAAAACTCTTAAATTTATCTCCGATTTCGAAAAGAATTCTATAATAAAATTTACCTATTTAAATGTTTTTGATTTTTCGATAAGTGTTTAATGTTGTAATTTACAAATTTCCACACCTCTAGAAAAATATAAAATTACGTCACTGAGATAGTGACCATAATTATTTAGCTCCTCCGCGTCATTTTTGCTACTTATTAAGCGAGATTACTTTTGACTAATACGCGTATAAAGTTATGTAAGATGGGATATGTATCGAGATAAAAATACTAGTGAAAGTTAGTTTAGAAGCGACGAGTTTTGTTTTTTTTTTATTCAATTTTATGGGCTAGCAAAAACTTTTGCCCCCTCCTATTAAAAATTCAAATGACGGCACTGCTCGTCGCGTACATATCAAATTACCTGTCGACCGATGCGTTTGGCGACCACGCGCTGCACCAGCACGTCGGCCAGCGTCTTAAAGTCGTGCGCGAAACGGCTGCTGTTGGCGTCGTCGCCGCATTTTTCCTGGACCAGCATGGACAGCAGTCGCGGGTTGGACCGGCACAGCCGAGCGACGTGGGCCGCCGCTTCGGAAGCGAGAAGCGCGCAACCGGTCAAGCCGCCGCTGCCGCATCGTGGCCGGTGGCAAGCCGCGGTCCCGTCGCCGTCCGATGAGCACGCGATGCCGTCGGATGAGGAGAACATTGTGCCACAGTGCGCGCCGCTTGAAGCTTGAGCGCGATGTGAGCGCCGCGACGACATCGGCTGGCGGCGCGAAAATCAATCACTGCGCTGTGGGGGAGACGGCGGAGGGCGCTTGCGCGGCCGCTTGTTGTTATATAGTAATAATACTCGTGGGAGTTTATAATACTATTGTTTAGAAATGCAGCGGAATACCATAAAGGGATCATATTACTACAGAGGTACTCGTTAAAAGAATTGTATTTAAATGTACATTTGAAATTATTAGGTACGTATTATTAGAAAAAAGTATCTGAAAGAACAAAACAATTGAAAACACAAAACGCTAGTACCTACCTCTTTATATTATTAAATAAAAGGCGGTCAAACGTTTTGGAAGCCGACTGATAAACGATAACAATATGATATAATCAATATTAATGGGGTGACTACATATTTTACTTAATAAGCATGCTGCAGTAGTGATATCTGTCATTACTCTAAGTAGGTATTGAATTATACAAACAGTACCTAGATAAAGAGTTTTCAAACTTTTCGAACACATATATACTATATACATATATTTTTATTCTAAATTCTGTGGAGACTTGTCTGTTGACTTTATCTCCAATCTACAATACCGTCGTATTATATAAAAAAAATGTATGCACTTATATGCAATAAAATATAAGTTACTCGGAAAACTCTCGGTTTTAAAGCGCTCAAATATTTTTTGGTTAAATTTAAATACTTTTTTTAGGTATTTATATACCTGTTTGATAATTTGAAATGCATCATTTCAAAAGTGTTTATAGAATAAGTGCACCTATGGGCTATAATACGACACGTACATATATTTACACAAAGTCCGATGAGGGACGGTTTCAGTTTATTTTTTCGAATTCGAATTCGATGATGATTAGTAGGTACTTACATATAATATAAAGATAATCTGACCTTAGTGCATCTTTTTTTTTTTTTAGTAGAAACTATGTAACCACATGCGTGTAAAATGCCACCTGTTACAATATAATAGGTTTATTTATTTATTTATACGGGTTGAACTCAATTCAAAATATGTTAAAGCAAAACAGATAAACCATAATTTAACAAATTTAAAATTTTGTAAAAAGTTATAAAGTAATTTAAACTGTTTAAATCGGTCCTTTTTGATTAGACCGAAACTGATAAAATTGAAAAAATTATCGCTTTTATTCGTACTACAACTTTGAAAATAAAATCGTTGTTTGATTTTACTATATAATAAAGAAAAATTAAACTGCACCATCTCGATAATTCAAGTTTATTTATTTCAATTTTATTGAAACGCAGCGACCACAGTATATCTAGGTATACTTACGCAGTATAATAATATATGTGACGTGTCGTTTATCGTTATATATTTTTCACTGCGTGAACGCGGACGTCACATTTACGTCACTAGAAAACCATATAATGACGATAACCAGTAATGATTATTAATTATATTATAAAAAGAAAAAATCGCTTTTCAAGGTTCTTTCGGAGTCAATATCTGAAGCGCAGTCCACTAAGCAACCACACGACAACCAATCTAGTTAATTTTTTTTCGTATCGAACGATATGTTTGATTTAGGAGCACGACAATGATATAATAATAAGTCATATATAGGCATGTTATGTACATGTGTACATTTTGGACTGGCTGCAGAGACGACGCCAAACGCCTAGTATCTATCGAATCCAAGAAAAATGTACCATCATAATATTAATCAAAAAATAAAGTCAACTATGCATTTTCTTGTTTAATTGAAAATGTTTTTATAAATAACCTAGATTTTTCTGATTATATATTAGATATTCTCCTGATGTATTGAGTGTACTTATGTCTCAATATATGAATATATAAAAATCGTAATTTAAAATATGTACTTACTTGTACACATTAAAAAAAAATACTATTTGGTGCATAATCATGTTGCATTTTCACAGATAAAAAGGAAAAAAGTGCGCAATAACGTCGCACCCTTTATTTTGTGCGTCTACTAATTATATCAAAAGTATACACGAATACCAAACTATATTATATGCTTTGCAAAAACAGGATTCCTTAAAAGGCAATATGTTGTTAAATATTAAATACAGTATTATAATAAATTATTGATTTATTATAACTATACAGCAGCTACCAAGAACATAAACATTATTATAACATTGTGAATTTTAAAGTTGTTTAATTTTTCTAGTAAATATCACAAAACATTTTTTGTACAACGACGGATAACGGAGATGTTTTTTAAAAATAGCTTTTAAAATCTGCTCAAAGTACATTTTTAACAATTATTATATTTTGCATACAAATATTTAACAATAATTCATATTCTATAGGCTGTATAAGAGTGTTAGGTATATTAAAAAAAAAATAAACAAACTATTATTCTTTGTAAAAAGTTAATACTTTTAGAAATATAGTAAACTACAATACGTATTATCAGTGTTTCATATCATGATAATTTTTTATCAGTGCGTAGTATGTATATATAATAGAATAATGCCCCACCATGTCCTGGTATCCATCAACCTGCATGGTACCTACAGGATATTGTTGAGATAAGTATGATTATAATATGCAGCGAGGTATTCAACTGGAAAGCCAGTATAACCTATTTAGATACTACACAGACAGACTATTTTAGTGCAACAATTTTACCATAAATGAAACCCATAAATAGTTATGGTCTATGATTTATATATTACATGTTATAATTAATATTACATTAAAAAAAAACTGCTCTCAAATATTACGTTTTAGCACTACATTATGAACTAGCATTATCATCGATGACTATTCAACGAATTAATACATACAACGCCCAACAGTATACTAATAATATGGGTAACATCAGATCACTATATAGATACTTTTTTCTAGTAGTACCTATTGGTATATTATAATCTGTATAATCAATTAAAAAAATATAATTTATCCATAGTATAATAATTAATAACCAGTCTACATTCTGTTGTACAGCTATATACCTGGTAACCACCCAGCAGTTCATAGCTATACTGCAGGTTCATATTATAATATTGACAATTTGCGTCTTTTTTTCGCCTAGATAATAATTCAATACAGGTGGGATATCATGCACGTTTATAACAACAATTATTAACATTATTATTGTACCCGCAACAGACACACAACATCACCTTCAAAAACCTAAGTACGAGTTTTTTCCACAATTTGAATTCTCACCATATTTTATAATGCTATTTGTCAGGTAAAAATTATTTTGATGGCCTAGCTAAATAATAGATAATATTTCGTTTCAATTAAGTTCTATAGAAATATCCTCCTCCAACACTCGGTATATGAATGTAGTCTATATGATCCACGTAATATTATACTCGTATATAATATACAGTAGAAACCGTTTATAATGACACCGGTTGTAATGACATACTGGGTGTAATGACCTTAGATTGCAAGTTCCGGCAAAACTCCTATATTGTATGTACTAATTTATATCGATTATAATGACGTCTGTATAGTGATTATACGGATGTTATGACGGTTATTTTTGGTTATATTGGAAAAATATTTTATATATAATGACTACTTAATCGAAGGTACTATTACAATACCGATAATACCGATAATTTTATCTTTGTTTAGTCTTCAGTTTTATTTTATTTTATTTTATCGTCAGTATACGGGTCATCGTCCTGCAGTTAAATGTGTTTTGTGTTCGTGTGTTAAATTGTATTGTGAAATTGTAAAATCATATTTAGCACCAAACTTTTTCGAAAATAAGTTTTCATACATTTTATTACGCCTTGATCCATTGGTTGAAGAACAGACATACAATTACTGGGTAAAAATACAAGTTTAATATTGCGTAATGCTACAGTGCAATGTGCTGGACAGTTGTCAACTAAGAGTAAAATATTTTCTTTTTTTCTTCCCAACTCTAAATCCCAATTTAATAAAATTTTAGACCATAATTTTGCAGTCATCCAAGCTTTGGAGTTAGATTCATATGTTACCGGTAGACAGTCACTTTTGATGTTTTTGAAACATCGTGGATTACGAGATTTTCCAATTATGTAAATATATAAATTATTGTACGTATTTATTGTATATAAATTTATGTATATATGTACATAATTAAATGTTTTTATCTTTACTTTTTTCTATATTATACATTGCATAAATAAATAATAATAATAATAATAATATGTATTGAAGTTACAATTATTTTTTCGTCATTTTGGTTATAATGACAACCGGTTATTATGACCTATTTTCTTTGGTCCCTTGAACGTCATTATAAACGGTTTCTACTGTATATCATTAAAGTGTGTATAATACGTATGAAATATAATGTGTTATTACTTATTATTGTTCGTCTTGCATAGTTGCATTTAAACGCTCGCCGTTCATTAATGTCATAGTTTTTAATTATTCTAGGCCGTAATGTGTTAACAGCCAAGTGTAATACGCATTTATCGGTCAGGCGTTTAAATTATTTGAAGGTTTAAATATATTATCGTTACTGCAAGGATATTATATCATACTTACTCGTAACTTGTAATACTGTTCAGTTTGGTGAACGTACATATTATACGACCAAAAATACATGTACACACATTACACATAATGTACATATTATTACATATAATTACTATGCATGTGTGATTTTGTTATTGACGTACATTCATATTATACAGTAGTTTTAACTCGAAAAAAATAATATTTCGACATTTTAGTACTATTGTCTATTTTGGTTAGGTCTACGTTATTATTTTTTTTATAAACAAATATTTCACATACTTAAATATAAATTACAATTCATAATATATTATAAATTATAATAATTAATATGTGCAAATATTAAGTAATTGGTATCGATATATTATAAATTGTATACATTATTTATTATCTACTATACTAATGGTGATTCAATGATTAATACGTTAGTCATTATTGGTTATTATAGTTTTTGATGCTTTTTTACTGTTTATATTATAATCCATAATATGTATAAACGAACGTATTGTATCATCTGCAGTTGATACAGTAATGTTTTATATTGAATTTGTATTTAGGTATATTATTTTAAATTGTTGGGATAAAATATTTTCTATAAATAATCGTTACAAGTATATATTACACTGTTGATATGGATATGAAGATAAGTTACATTACTGTGTATTGTGTACACCATCCATTTTTTGACCTTACTCATAACATATTATATATTATAATTCAATAAGTACCTATGTGAATATAATACCTAAATATTTGACTACTTTTTATTAACAATTTTAACAAGAAAAACAACGAATATACAGTAACCTGCAAGAATGAAGTTCCCGCGAAGAATAGGATATACTTAGCGACCGGCGTTCATATTATTATATATTTGATCAAAATTACCAACCCCGAGATATAGATTAATGAGAACATTTCGATGGTCCAGACAATCACATAGACGAATATGCTGTAAGGAATGATGCTGTTGATCGTGAAGTGCTGGTCTGGGTGTTCAAACCTCAGCGTGGAGGTCCAAATCATACGGTGAATTTAACGCGCAACGGTTCGGCATGCGTACATCGAGTGTGCAACAACCATGACTGTGGTGGAAAATAAGATTACGTACAGTATTTGAAGGTCAAAGGCGTGACAGTCCCGAGAAATTTGACCAAGAGCACGATGTCAATTATGTATTCCAGTAAATTATACGTGATGGGGCAGAAGATGTTTAGGATTATCAGGATTATGACGAACAAGACAGCTGCTGAAGATAACCACATCATCCATTTCAATACATCACGATTGATTCTTGGATGGAGGCAATAGACATTTATAAAGATACGGGTAGACCAAATAAATATCATAAACGTCTTGTACCAGACTAAAAGCAACTCGCACACAAACACTTTACTGAAGAAAAATGCTGATCCAAGCTAGGCAAAACCGCGTATCGTCGAATGTTTGTCCAACGACGATAACAATTCAAAAAAGCAGCTCATAACTTTAATCAAGCATTTATCCACTGTACAGCAGAACGGTATTCACTTGCTGAGATTTTTTTAAATCAATCTGATATTTATGACGATTTTCTAGTGAGTTAATTTTCATAAAGAGTTTCATGTCGTCTGCGAAACAAAGTAGTTTACGGTGGTTGAATACTTTTTATACACTATTGAAAAATAACGAAAATAGTAGTGGCGATAAGACGTGACCTTGTGGATACCAGAAAGAAACATGACAATTTCAGAATATATACCAAACACTTTGATAATAAATTATCGATCAATGAGATAAAAAGAATACCATTTTACAACTGGCTCACCAAAACCGTTAACACTAAGTATCTTGATTAATATAATATTGTGATTTCCTAAGTTCAAACTCGAAAGCCTTTTTGAAATTAGTGTAGATTACACCTAAATTTAACTGAGAATAAATTTCTAATGCATCAAAAACGAATAAAATGAATACATAATTACAAGGTTAATAATAATTTTAAAACTATTTGACGAGATTTAGGTAAATAGTAAATGCATCCGTTTTATTGTGATAAAAATATAAAATTATACGTTAGCTGTTAACCAATCGAAGCGTGACATTAATTATTAAGTGTCAATTCTGTTGGTCGACAAGGTATGCGTTCAATTAATACAAAATATTTATTACGGTGGCATTACACGCCAGTAAATTACTCGACGGTAAGTTTATAAATTTTCCGCGGGGCATTGGAAAACAGCCATCTTAGGCACCTGCAACGTTCAGTTCAGTAATCTTGTACTGTCGAAAACTCGTCAACATTTTTTTGAAGTAAACTTTAAATAGTTTCGAGTGTTGTCACCGTGAATAACTTCAGAGAGGTAAAAATATTATCGGTAATTTTTTTAATTTAAAATTTTGAAACTAGGTTTCTTTATTAAAACAAATAATAATAATAATAATAATAAGATTATTTTAAACAAAATTTACCAAATACCAGCTAAAATTCATCATTTCACTTAATAAATAAAATTAATTACCTAATGTCTAAATACTTTATTGGTGAGTTGAATGAAAAATTGATTAAATTAAAATTCACTAAAATATAATGAACTAATCATAATATTTTATAGACTAGAAATTAAATCATGTTTAAAGGACCATTACTAGCTACACTATTGATTCATTAAATGTTTAATGCTTGTCGTGCAACCCAAACTTTCAGGGAGTTATGTTTAAGTTAAATTTATACAAATAAATAGAAATGACCATATATTGTAAATACCTACAATAGCTACAACCATATATTTCATAGGTATATAAATATATTATAATAATATTAAATAAGAAATAAAGAAACTATAAAGATAGTGATTATATTTATTGATATCCAGTAAGTGTAAACTGTAGTTTAGATTTAGATTTTTTTTTTTTTATCATTAAATAAATATTTAATGGTACTTATTTTATTTTGTATAAATTCACTGCCTGATGCTGTGGAAAATCATTGGGAATAAATACAAAGACTGTGGCAACATAATAATAACTTAAATCATTTTATTTTTTGTACTTTTTTTTAATAATTTAATATTTTACTACATATCTACACTACACACGTAGCGGTATATTTGGTTGACGTCGTGTGTGTACTAAGGTCCATTCATTACAGAGATGTTTTAAAATTGTCGTATGAATATAAAATATATATTGTTTATTTATAATAATAATTTATTTTAAATATTTTAATTTATTTCTAAAATAATTATAATAAAAAGATAAATAAAATGAAATATATATGATCCTGATTTACATTAAAATGTTAAAATATGAGTTTGATAGATAGGTATAATTAAATTTGTAAAAATAAAATGTTTAGGGAGGAAACCATGTTCAAAAGGATTCACATATTTAAAGACAACTTTTGCTAATTTCTCGTAATGATTTCCTCGACAATTTCAGCCTTTAGGTATAATTGACAGTTAATATATGTGTCTATAGTTTTTCACATTGATTTTATATCCAGATTTAAATATCAGTGATTTTTTCCAAATACTCGGAAAGTTACCGCTAGGAAATAAGTATATGTATAAATCTATAGCATGAACTAAAAAGTTTAACGCCTACCGAAGTTACTGTACTTGCGTTAAGATAATTACTTAAATCAGGGAGTACTTTGACTAGGTATATACTTTGACACCATTATTTTTTCTGCATTTTATTGGCCTGCCATCGAGTTAACAAATGCACCAATGGGCGATGCAAAAAATTAGTTAAAATATATATATATAATACATATGCAAAATATAAGTGTAATTGTACTATGACGAAGGAAAAAGTGGTCCGTCAGTGGAAAAAATCGGAGTATTAAATTTTAACAGTCTTAATAAAAAAAAAAAACTCAAATGGCGTCAGTGACTTAAATAAATATTCTAAACGCTAATGGTAATATTGATATCGCTTCATTATCTACTCAGTCCGTACGCCCCAGTCCTCTTTGATCATATCGGACGCTTTTTCCGCGATCATGATCGTCGGGGCGTTAGTGTGAGCCACCGGCACTTCGGGCATGATCGAC
>JACXSJ010004270.1:0-14709 GCA_014851325.1 Pentalonia nigronervosa
TATTGTCCTCCAAAAATAATCACCACTCAAGATTTTGCTCAACTTTTCATCTCACTAGAGAATAATTTCATTCTAGGTGGTGAATTTAATTCCAAAACCCATTGCGGGGCTGCCGCTCCACCTCTCCAAGTGTAAAATCCTACACAAAACAATTATCGATCATAAATGGTCACACCTCGCACCTACTGGACCGACATACTGACCCAGCCACATCAACAGGCGTCCAGATATTTTAGACTTCTCCATATATTCCACCCCAAGTAACTTACCCCTTGCTATATCTAACATTACGGATCTTTCCTCTGATCATACCCCAGTAAAGCTAGTCATTGATGATGAAACAAACCAAATCTCAATAAGATCTTCCCTAACCTCAGGTTCAATAAACTGGACACACTACAAAAAGTACCTAAGCAACAATACAAAATTAGGCATACCTCTTAAAACTAACCAAAACCTTGAGCAAGCTTTAATCACATTTGTAGAAATGATTCAATCCAAGGCTAAATTGTCCTCGCGCGCAAGTAACAACTATTCCACAACCTCGAACACTATTCTGAACAAATACCCACACCCGGGCCACATTAATGAACTTTTATGACAAAAAAAGAAAAGATCGTGCCAAATGGCATATCACAGGTTACCCTAACGACAAGCAGATCCTTAATCACCTAACTAACAAACTTAAAAGACAACTCCAAAATCACAAAAAACAATCCTATGGTAGCTACATCTTTAATTTAAATCCAACAAATGGCTCGCTTTAGAAAGCAACCAAAAAATCCTTAGACACATCGAATCCATTCTCCTCCAATCCGTCGCCCAGGTACCTCCAAAATCATTGACAATGTTGAAAAGTCTAACATTTTTGCAGAACACCTTGCTACAGTATTTAAACCAAACATTATACAAACTAATTCCCAGTACTCTACCAGAGTGTTCAAGTTCTTAGATAGTCCACTACCAGTCTTTATGCTTGCCAAATTCACTACTCCAAATGAAGTTTTTTTCTATATACAACATTTAAAACCTGGCAAAGCTCTTGGTCACGATTTTATAACTGCCCCATTTTTAAAACAATTACCACCAAAACAATAATACTTTTATCATATATATTCAATTCTATACTCCGCTTCTCTTACATGACATTTATTTGGAAACATGCTCAAATAATACTCATCCACAAACCAGCAAACATCCTGAAAACCCATCTTCTTACCGTCCTATAAGTCTATCGTAATGTTATTGACCAACCAGAGGACGAGCTTTGTGATGGACGAAAAGAAGCTTTGAAGTCGTGGTGTTTAAATAATTGTAAAAACTGTTTAATATTGTAATGATTGGTTTATTATAAATTCAGAAAATTGACTGGCGTGAGGATACTTGTAGTAGTCCAGTAGAATCACGTCTGAATTGATGCCAATTCGGGATCCCTTATATATTGGCTACTTCTCCTATCGGTACCTACGTCATAAGATAGCGTTGACCTCATTCGTTCTATCATGTATGATTGCGCTAGTTCCAGGAAATGCCATTTGCCCACGCTTTGTCGTCGAGTGGCGATAATTCACCGGACGCTGTTAGTTCATTTATTATTTTAATATCATAACTAATGTGCCCAGCATGATATTACATTATTTAATTTAAATATTCTATTATTTAGATAATTTCTCGGAATCGCTGGTCGTTCGAGGCCTCCTTGTATTATCGAATCCGATATTCGTGATTCGAATATTATTGGCTTGTTGATGGCTTGTCACGCCCTAGCGTATTCTTAAGCACGTTTTCTATTTAATTTATTATTTGTCCGTTTTAGGTGCGCAATTTCTCTGGTCCTATTCTCAGAATTTCTTATGTTAAATAGTCGATCTAGCTTTGCCTTGATTTAACTTAACCTAAGTGATTTATGTCGAATCGTACATTGTTCTCCCTTATCCTCGAGGTCATTGCTGATTGATTAATAGTCATAAAAGTTATGTATCGCCAGGAACATAGCAGTAGGAAAACTATTTGAAAAAAATAATCCTAAAAAGAATTTCAAAATTGCCACAGATAATAAAATTATACCGGATTTCCAATTCGGCTTCAAATCTAAACACTCCACAATCCACCAACTGCATAGAGTCGTCGATCAAATCTCATTAGCATTCGAGAGCAAAAAAGTCTGCATTGGTATTTTCCTAGATATCGCACAAGCTTTTGACCGAGTTTGGCATCCTGGCCTACTCTTTAAATTGAAATCCTTTTTGCCTGCTCCGTATAACCTACTAATAAAATCTCATCTAAATCAACGAACATTTATCTCAAATAGCAATTGCTGGTGTTTCCCAAGGCAATGACATAGCTCTTTTTCTATTCAATGTCTTTACCAGCGACCTACCTTTAAACGAAAACACACTACTTGGTATGTTCGCTGATGACACTGTTATTCTTGCTATTGACAAAGATCCCATCCAAGCTGCTCAAAAAATTCAAAACCACCCAACTGTCCTAAACACCTGGTTTCACGACTGGAAAATTCAAGTTAATCCATCAAAATCCTCTCAAATTACTTTCACACTTCGATCCTTAGAATGTCCCGCAACCTTTATTGGCAATGCACAAATTCAATCTTCCACGCAAACAAAATATTTGGGTTTAATTCTTGACAAACGCCTTTCATGGATTCCCCACTTAAAAAACAAGCGCAAAGCTTTCAATTCAAGACTTCACCTTTTTAGACCCTTACTACGCTCAAAGCTCTCATTAATAGTACACCAATAGAACAATATGCATGGTTCTTCTAAGACCCATGTGGTACTATGGCATACACCTTTGGGGATCAGCCAAACCCTCAAATACTAGAACAATACAGGCAATTCAGTCTATTTGTCTACGTTTAATATCAGGTGCCCCATGGTATATTACCAATGAATCATTTCATAAAGACATATGCATTCCAACCTTAAATAACCTTGCCAAAACCACCTACAAAAAAACACACAAAATATTCAGTACTCACTCTAATCCTATAATCACTCAACTATCCTCAAATCAAATTCCAGGTAATCCACCCAGGCACCTGAAAAGGAAATGGTGTAGAGACCTACTCTCTCCTTAAATGACTTTCCACGGGGTGCCGCCACTGGATGACTTACCCCTCCTGTCAATCAATCATCATCACATTTACTTATTGTATAACTTTTAAATACAGATTGTAAATATATAAAAATATCAATAAAAAAATATATATATATTTTTTAAAACAAAATTTAATATTCATTTTTTCAAACTATGAACTACTAAGAAAATTGTAAAATTATGCAGGTTTTAAAATAGTTTATGATAAATGATCTAATTATCACTGCAGGTAGGTGGTAAAAGATACATTGATCAGTTGATGAGTCGTGATCATTGTATTAATATAACATATTAATATATGACTTAAATAACTGGGTAGTATTGAATATTAAACGATTAAGACCTTCAACAATACAACTTAGTACCTAGATATCTTGTCTTTTTACCCAATGTTGAAAACTATTTTAAAATAACTGTAATCGTTTAATGGAATAACAAAATTATAGTATTATGGAAAAGTGGTGTTTTTTTTTTTAATATAATATGTATAAGCGGAATAAAATAGTTAAATGTATTATTTTACTTTAAATTTCGTACATATTTTATATGTTAACATCAATCATTTATATTCATAAATATTTATATAACTTTGAGATATATTATTTGCCACAACAAAACTAAAATTATTCTTTGACGATTACATAATATATTATTATGTTTGGTAGTTTTATTATATTTGCATGTAAAATGAATGAAACAAAACTAAAATGAAAATTATAACTTCTCCTGAATTAGTAATAGATATTTTTAAACACAAAAAATATATTATTTATGTACTACTTTTTGTAGGGCGTTTATCATTTTGCAGATAAAACTTAAAATTAAGTATTTATGGTGTGTATAAAATTACATTTCATAACGTCGAAAATTACTATAATCAAGTATTCCAATAACGCGTGTTCCGTGTGTCGGTACTCCGATAACATCTCTGAGCACTTTATTTTTACATTCGAATTTTTAACAACTCTGCGAATTCAAATTCGGAAATGTCATTCAGTGTGATGACTTTACTTGTATCATAGTGACAACACCAGTTTTCAAATTTTTGACTATGTCTGACAAAAATTCTTTCCAACCCGTTTATCTCAAGGAGAGGAATTTCATTGAATCTGGATATGAACGGCAGTTGAAACAAAGTTCATTAACCGATTCGGGAGTCCGTTTAAGTTATAACGCGTTCAGTGTGAAAGATAACAAAGGAAAAATTGGTAATATTGATTTATTTAAAATTTTATTGTTAGAACATTTATTATTTCAAAAAGTCCAATCTCATATGTGAAAAAACTCAAATAATTGTTATACAAAATATTAATTATAAATACTAATTGTACAACAACTAAATAAATAATTTTTTTTTTACAGCGCTTGAAATACAAGATGATCTTGGTATGCCAGTAAACTATGTGAGAATTAAAGCCTTAGAAGACAGTATAAGGAAGGATATAATTAGCGATGAAAATTCGTTGCACAGAGCCATCACTCCTGTACTTATTTTGGCGCATATATGTGCTGTTTTTCCAGTTCAAGGCATTAGAGGACAAAATACTAGTTATTTGATGTGAGTAATATCAATAAAAAATTTTAGGGGATGTTAAAAATATTATGTATATATTACGGGCAAAGCAAAAAGATCTGGCATTGTTTCACAATCCATTAACACTCAGCATAATGTCTGATTTTCCAAGGAAAATTAAAAACAATTTTACAATGTCTGGGCATTGTTTACAATGCCCAAATGTAAATTGGCACTATAGATTAGTTATTGGAAATATTTTAAATTTAAACAAAACACCTTACCAGGCATCTACTTTAATAAACATAAAACAACTTGAAAATAAACACTTTAATCGTTTAATTTATTTTGAATAAAATGTAATGTTACATATTAATGAGTATATTTGTTCCTAAATTAGATAGGTATCTCGTAAATTGTAGTATTAATCAAATTAAATATGTAGGTATAGGCAAGACTTGGCATTAATAAGTTAAAAAGTTAAAGTTAACTAACTTTTAACTAAGTTATATAACGAGTTACTTTTTTAACTTAACGAAATACATTTTTTTCTATGTTATGCAATAAATTATAAGTTACTCAATTTACGTTAAGTTAATTTTTTCCAAAAACGGCTAATTTAAAATATTATATTTTATTTTGTAAAAATTAATTTCATAAAAAAACACAATATTATTTAAAAATATAATATGTAATAAATAATATTTTATTGAGAAAAGCAAAATATAACTAATTACTTAGTATCTTATACATTTTTCTATTCTCATTAATAATTATTCATTATTAACTAATATTTATTACTTATTCTTATTTTTGAATTGATCTGTAGAATTACAACTAAATTAATTAATTTTAAATTTTATGTGGTGTAGGTAATTAATTAGATTTTATTCTAATAATGAATTTGATTATTATAATTTAATCTAGTCGTGAACTAGAAGTAAATAAATACATAAAAACAATTCAATTATTTTGTTGAATTTATTATTTATTTACTATAAGTATTAAAATATATATTAATACCTACTTACAGAAATTTATTTTAATATATACATTTATTTAAAACTTTAAAACCTTAATTAATTAGTACCTATGTTATTTGTTTGCTTTAAAAAATAGTGTAATTATTAGTTTTATATAAAAAAAAATAACTGAATTTTAACTAAGTTAAGTTACTTTTATTTTCTAGTTTATTTGTAACTTTTACAAGTTTAAAAAAAAGAAAAGTATCTTTAATTATAAATTTGAATCACATTTTTCTGTATTAACTTAAATAAATGAGTTAAAAAAAAGTTGACTTGGTCAACTTTGTGTGTAAGTCTTGTTACGTATGAATTCTATTGATGTAAGTTTGGGCGGCACTATATTTAATTTACTTTGCCCACTTGAATCCAACAGGGTACACTTTTGCCCAAGCACTCTAGTAGAATGCTTGGTTAATGTATAAAAAATTGGAGTATTGGAAGATTTAAAACGATTATTGTTACATTGCCCAGAATGTTCGGGCATTATAATACAATGCCTCTCCACAATCCCCCCACAAACAAATTTCAAACCTATTAATAACCCATTTTTGTACACAACAACAACATTATTAATTATTTGTATATTAACTAATATATTATTACAGTTGCAACGTAAATAATTTTCTTATTATTAAAATATAATATTTTACAAATTATGACCACTATAAAGAATACAAATAACTTAGTTAATAAGAATATAATGTATTATTTTGAAACTATTTTTCTTGTTTTTGTGCTATATTCATCAAATTCTGATTCAGTTATAAGTTATTTGCAACATCTCTCTTAATATTTAATAGGTACAAGTTATTAAGAGGTTGCTTTAACATACTTGTCCTCAACTAATTTTTAATTCATTGCATACTTTAAAAACTGTGTTCATATATTGCAAAACTTATTAGAATGGTTATTGAAATTTTAAATAATTTGTTTAAGTTATGAAAAACCTCTTTTTGGATAGTTTTTTTTTTAAGAAAAACGACAAATTACAAAAAAAAAAAATTACATGAAATATAGAAACCTCTCTTTTCTTACATTATTAATATATTAAAGTAAATAGAAAAAATTTATTTTGATCATCTTCATTTTATGTTAAATTACTATTTGTACATTGGTCACAGACATAACGCAAAAATACTAATCATTTTTAATAAACAAAATTTTAATAAAGAATTTCGCAATTTCTTAATTTTTGTAATTCCGTTACATTAAATATTTTTTTTAAATATAACGCAAGTATAAAAGAGATAAATAAGAGCAAATAATAAAAATTATAAATTTTTTAAAACAAATTATTAGGTTAATCATCAGTTTTAATTCACTCTAATTTTATTAGTTTGGTAATTAGAAAAAAAACCGTTTGTATAAAAAGTTTTTTAAAAAAATATTTTATCCAAATTCAAAAATAAATTGGTGTTGATATTTAAAAAATGTATTGCACTATTAAGCATGCGCATACCAAAATGGTTAATATTTTAGATTTTCTCAAATGTGTATTTTGGTACTCCTTTTTTTCTCCATTTGAATTCAAGGTCATTCAGCTGAAATATTAAATGGTACCTCTTTGTGTGAAAATACAAGTACAATATAGGTACATAATATTAATATTAAGACCCGGAACTTGTTGCATTTGCATATTTTTTTTTCTAATGCTCACATTTAATGCTTGTCTATACAGAAATTTGATTCAGGAAGTATAGAATTTAATAGTACAATTTTTATTTTGTATTTTTTGCATTTTTAGGGAATTTTATGTTTTACAGTCATTTTTTAGTATTTTTGGAGCATTTTATTCATTTTTGTACTTTTTTTTTTACATATATTTGTATTTTTCTTGTTGAAAATTACATTTTATTGTAACATATGCAGTTTCCATTAGCTTGTCGATTATCAACGTTCATTATTTTTTTTTTGTTGTTGCAATCTACAATTATTTAATAAACTGTAGGCAGATACTATTTTAGGCCCGGGACACCCATGTGCTTAAAGTCGGTTATCGCGGTTAATGATACCGGATAATCGCAATCGACATAAACTCGTGTTTGATAAAATTATATGTCTTCGTTACTCATTTAATTTGTTTTCGACGGCATTGTTAGATCGATAGTGTTTACTGTACGAGTATAAAGTGTAAAGTTCTGTGTTGTGTAATTTTTATCAATTTTAAACGTAAATTAAAAATGCCTAAAATTAAATCATCAAATAGATCGCGTTTACTAGCATTTATTGATGAATTTGGAAAAGATATTTTTTCCACTGATATGATAGTCTTGTTTTAAGTTTTGTTTAAGTTAATGTTGCTGCAGACAGAAAATTTACTATTGAACAACACGTGTCTCGCATTAAACATATTAATGGACTGAAAAAAAAATACAAATGAAGAACAAAATTCAAGTAAAATTCAAACTGTGATTACTGACCCATCTAAAAAGTCATCTTTTTATTATGATTTATGCCATGCTTTAATATCTGCGAATATTCCTCTTCAAAAATTACAAAATGATGCATTTAAATATTTTTTAGAAAAATACACAAATAGAATTATTCCCGATGAATCAACCCTAAGAAAATGTTACGTTCATGAATGCTATGAAGTAACTATTCAAAAAATTAGAACATATGTAGAGAATAAAAACATTTGGGTGTCTATTGACGAATCTACAGACGCAGAAGGGCGTTATGTTGCAAATGTTGTCATAGGGACATTGGAATCAAATCATCCAGGAAAACAATTTCTTATTCATACTGATGTTCTAGAAAAAGTTAACCATAACACTATTTTTAAACTTTTTGATAGAGCACTTCACATTATTTGGCCGAATGGAATAAAACATGACAACGTATTGCTTTTTTTAAGTGACGCCGCACCATACGTGGAGAAAGCCGATAAATGTATTCAAGTATTTTATTCTAAAATGTTGCATGTAATATATGTGGCACATGCATTATATAGAGTAGCAGTGGAAATTAGGAAATATTTCCCTAAAGTAAATCAACTAATTTCGAATGGGAAAAAAATATTTTTAAAAGCGCCTTCATGAGTAAATACTTTTAAAGAAATTGAGCCTACTATACCATTACCGCCACAACCAGTATTTACTTAAATGGGGAACATGGCTAAATGCAACGTTTTATTACTGCGAAAATTTTGATATCATAAAAAATATCGTAACAAAATTCGATAAAAACGACTCAGTATCAATTGAATACATGTTACATTTACTATCCGATTCAGAGTTACAGTCAAATTTAATTTACATAAAATTAAATTTCGGAACTTTACCAGGTTCAATAGCTAAACTTGAGTCATCTAAAATTAATTTAGCAGATTCTATAAAAATTATAGAAGCTGAAAAAATTAATATTCAACAAGCTCCCAATAATATTGGTCGTCAAATTCAAAATAAATTTAAAGCAGTTTTCGAAAAAAATACGGGTTACAATAAAATGCAAACAATTTCAAAAATATTAGACGGAGAAGATAATGATCTAAATGGTTTACCAGATGATATGAACATCAACGATATCACGTATTTTAAATACGTCCATATCACATCTGTTGAGGTAGAGAGAAGTTTTTCGATCTATAAAACACTGCTGTTGGATAATTGTCGTTCATTTTTATTTGAAAATATTAAGAAAACCTTGATTGTACACTGTAACAAATTTGAAGGTAAAACAAATCTATAAAAAAATTATTATCTACGTAAAAATGTTAACTTTTATTAAATTAAAATGTTTTTTTTTTTTTTTTGTTACAGAGTAGTTTTTAAAAACAAGAAATTCGACAAAAAAAGAAATTTTATGAAAAGTAGTATTTTTTAATATATAGTTTTATTTAGTTAAATAAAAATAATTTTAATATTTTAATTTTTGTATCAAAATAATACCTATTTATCAATTTTTACAGTAAAATATATATTTTTCGTGTCATTTTTTAATATTTTTTATATATTTTTAGATCATAAAGTTTCGGGCCCTAATTATTATGTACCTATGTATACTTACTATGATTTTAAAATATTAAAATATTATAATATTTAATTTTATAAAAACTAAGATCCGCAGTACAGATAATATTTCAGTTAATAAATTTTTAACTATTTATAATCAATAAGTTAACTTTTATCATACGTTTGATATTTTTTATGTTTTAGTTTCAATTGGTTCAGCTGGCCAGTGATGTACAGCATTATTTTAGTTGTTTCGTGTATCTTAATGACTTTGTTAACGATATTCAACTTGTACTATTATGGACTGACATATCGGATTACTAGTAAAGCTTATAATTTATTTTTCTTTTAAATAAGTATTTTATTGGATTAGCTATTTTATTTTCAAAATAAAAATATTAAAAAAATATTATTCAAAATATTAGATTATTAATCAAATATTATGCTTACTTAATTATACACATTTTTTGGTGAAAATATTAATACTTATTGTAGGTAATCATTCAAGTTTTAAATTAATAATATAACAAATTTCGTTCATTATATACATGTGTAATATAGAATTTTTAAGTTAGAATAATTTATTAATTTTACATTTAAACAAATTTAAAAATACCATTTACCACTTAAAAAAAAAAAAATATATTAAAATTTTCAAATAATCATGAGTAAAATAAGCTAAAACCCACTCTTTAAATGTATTAATTTGAATGCAATAATTTATCATTGCACTCATGAATTAATAAAAATAAAGGTATTTTACACTAGATCTTTACTTGATCTAGCTATATTATTTAAGAATAGAAAAAAGACTTTCTTATACTTAATAATAATTACCTTAGTAATGCTAAGCTAATATTTTTATTAATTATTATAAATCCATTTACACTAATTTATTAAATAAATAATAACAGATTGCGTAATTGCATATAACAATAAAAAAATTTTAGTTTACTAAAAAAAAAAATGATTTTTGAAATAAGTATTTGCAGTATGTATTTAAAATGTTAGGTTATTTGGCTTACAGGTGATTTAATATATTTTGGAGGTACACTAGTCATTTACTTAGTTTTTATCCATTTGGCAAGGGAATGGCCAAAAATTATGGAAAAATGGGAACTAATGGAACGTGAGATGAAACAATATGGATATCCACCTAATATGGCATTTAAGTTTAAAATATTAACATGTATCATCATGTTACTCTCAACAAGTACGTAAAATATAACAAGAAAAACATTTTTTTTTTGTAATGGCTTAGAACAATTATAAAACTCTTATACACATAAGTATGCTGTTATCCAATGCTGAAATTGATTGATATTGTTGTATTATAAGTTATTAATAATAGCCGCATTATATGTATGTTGTATTTTTACAGTTGAACACTTGGTTTTTTCTTTAACGGGAGTATTGAGAGTTATACCTTGCTCATCGGCCGGACTAGATATTTTTCGAGCTTACTTTTTGACATCGTTTCAAACAGTTTTTGCGTTTATAAACTATTCATTAGTATTAGCTATACCTTTGAAGTTTTTTGATTTTTTATATTCTTTTGCATGGAATTTTATGGATTTATTAATAATCATTCTAGCCTGTGCTTTGACAGAGAAATTTAAGCAGCTCAACCAAAAATTGGCTGGTATCAGGGGAAAAGTTAGTATTAACTAATAACTAATAACACTTAATTTGTCTTATAACTTATTGATATTTTAAGGAGTAATAATAACCTCTAAAATAAAAAAAATTATATATTAATATAAACTATGGTAAATATATAATATTATTCTTACAAATTAAATTTATAAAATTGAATATTATGTAATTGAAATTAAATTTCTGTAAGTTGGTTATAAAAACTTAACTTAAAATATAGGTACATCAATAAATGTTTACATAAAAACTATAAGATTGGGAATCGTTTGCAAGATTTAAGATAAACAATACGTATTCACAACAATCCAAAGTTAATTAATTTATACTTACTGTATTGCACTGTTATTATATAAATAGTAAATGTTGTAGTTATCTATTCTCAATCGTACAAAATATTATTTTATTTTTATTTTTACTGGTTACACGTCATTACATCTACCTATGTAAATTATAAATATATGTAAACCAGTATATAATTTATCATGATTTGATTTTTAGGTGCTCCCAAGTATGTATTGGCGGAAGTCTAGAGAAACATATAATGTTTTAGCATCGTTAACTCACGATTTTAATGAATTTCTATCTCCAGTGATATTATTATCATTCGGCCATAATTTGTACTTTATTTGCTTACAACTTTTGAACAGCTTAAAGTATGAAAAATATATATTTTTGTATGATTCATTAAGACTAATAACAATATTTTTAGACCTATGCACAACTCTTGGGAGGCTGTATGTTTTGCATTTTTATTTACGTACCTAGTTGGAAGAACATGCATGGTGTCTTTGTATGTCGCATCCATTAATGATCAAAGCAAAAAACCAAAATCCGTCTTATTCTCTGTGCCAGCAGAGTGTTATGGAGTTGAGGTGAATTTAAGCTTAATTTGGAAAATGTCATGCTTATTTATAATTTAAATAAAATACTAAAGATTTATATATTTTTTTAATTACAGGTAGAAAGATTTTTAATGCAAGTGACGGCTGATGAATTATCACTTACTGGATGTAATTTTTTTTCAGTCACTAGGACGTTTATGCTAACGGTTAGCTGTAAAATTATTTTAATCTTTTAGAATGTTTTTTATTTATCATATAGGTAAGTGTTAATGTTTCATTTCATTGTGATTATTTAGATTGCTGGAACTATAGTCACGTACGAGATCGTATTAATACAATTTAACAATGTGGGTAGCGGAGTAGCTGATCAAAATAATACTCTTGTTAATAATTGTCTGTAGTTATTACGATTCGTATATTGGGCGGAAAATGAAACGAAGTTAATCAGCTCTTTGATGATTAAGGAATATTATGGATAGTTAAACCTAATGAGTTGTCTATGATTAAATTTATAAATTGTTTAAAAAACATTGGTCATACTTCCTTACTTTCATAACAAAAGAATTCTTATACTTTGTAGCATAAATAATAACTAAAATACAACTGTTAGGCAAAAGAAAAATATACATATTTGTTAGTAGACAATTTGTACTCTGCAAAAACTAATAAACTGCAGAACGGAAATATTATAAGTTTAGACATTTTAATAATGGGACATTCTTCAAACAAATGATTGCATTCTGAATAATGTTATAAATACTGTATTAATACATTTTTTTTTCGTATCCAGGCTTTGTTACATTTCATCATGACATGTATAGTTTTATAAATTTCTGATTTAAAATTTTTACAAGATCTGAAATGAACTGATGTGATTTTGAGGTTTAAATATGTACATCAAATATGAGTGCCAAATAGTGTTTCCCTGGGACGCAAAATTAGTTAGCATGGCAATGAATCACAGCCATTCTTAAAGCTTTTACAAATATACAATTTGTTCAAAAGGAATAGACAAAAATCACAAATTATCCAATACCCATCATACGAATTTGCTACATTATTATATTAACATGGTTTTTGTTCACTTATATTATTTTATCTAAACATTAAGAATTTCTCAACATATGACGTATATTATTAACTATATACATTATAACAAATTACCATATATAGTATAGGTACTGTATACTTTTAGATTTTTTTCTCTCCTAATGTCTGATAATTTCGGGTAACACGTATTAGCATTTGTTGATATAAAATTTAAAATTTTAGTTTCGGGTGTTTATGTATATGAGGTTACTGATATTTAAATCATATTGTTTGTTACTGGTTATGATCTTACAATCTGGTTATGATCTTATAATAAATAAATAAATGCCATTATATTTTTGAAAATCCACTGATGGTTGTACTTAAGTATACTGTTTGATACACTAGGTATTTGTTGTTTAAAATTAACGCAACATTATTTATAAATGCACAACGGATATTTATTGAATATTAACATAATAATTATAATAATAATAATATTAATTATAATAATAATAATATTAATATTAATAATAATAATAATAATAATAATAATAATAATTTCTTAACAGTGTATAATAGTTACAATAACAACATTTTGATAATTTAAGTTTACAGTATTAATTTTTTTTTAACAGTGATAAATATTATACAAATATAATATTATAGGTAAGCACTACTTAAAAAATAGTTCACAATAATAATAAATAATATATATCTGTTATAATATATGTTACAATCGCTACTTTTTAAATATAAATAAACATAAAAAGATACGAAAATTTTATTTACAATATTTTTAGTTTAATGTATTTCACACATGTATATTTGTGTGTAATGTGTATTTCACACAGTAAAATATTCGATTAATTGTCATTACAGAATACAAAATACAGATAACTGGCTGATAACATAAAAAAAACACCATATTATTAGTTATGTAATAGGTATTTAGTATTTTAGTAGACTATTTTCTTAATTTACTGAAAGAATAAACGCGATAAGTCATCTTAAAGACGAAATCAATGTGTTCATAAAACTTCATTAAATAATAACACAAAAATATCATACACATTAATTAGTTTTCTCAGAATATTAGAAATGTTGGTTTTTACTCAAAATAGTTTCAACTGAGGGAGTACCTAAATATTATAATACGAAAAAAAATCACTCGTTAAACAATTAAAGTATTTTTGTTTAAAAATGTAATCTTTTATTTTCGACTTTAAACGAAAAAAAGATAATTTTTATAATATAGGCACAGTGTATACTATATTATATAGCGACGTGGTGTCCATGTGTATGTACTTCAATAAATTTTGTTCGGACATAGTCCGGAAGTTTTCTGACAGCGTATTTCACGATTTTTATTTAAAGGACCATGAAACAAAAAAATGATTTTGGCTTAATTAATAGTTAGTTAATTACTATAACTAACGGTGGTACTAAAATTTGTATACGTCGATTCGTTAAGGCGCTAGAGCCAAAGAGATAGCCGCGTGACGTCACAAGATCACACGGTGCGGCGGCGGCGTATACTTTTGTACAGGAATCACCGAGGCGGTCTTGGT
>JACXSJ010004271.1:0-14695 GCA_014851325.1 Pentalonia nigronervosa
TAAGGATGAGGGATGAGGCTACAGAACATACCTATATACGTCACGTACGAAACGAATCGGGCGGCGAGCCACTAAAGATGAGGGATGAGGGATGAGGCTACAGAACATACCTTTTTATACTACTGACATTTTCGAGATTTATAACTTTTCCATAGAGAGATTGCTGATGAATACTACAATGAATATTTATAGGAGGTTCGATATTTTTCAATTTTAATAATTTTTTTACTCTATCAATAAAACCAATATTTTCACCCTTCATATTTGGAGCACCGTATGTTGTTATGCAACTAAATTCACTTTCACCAAAAAAGATAAATATGAAAACAATCGATGTAATATTTCAACAACTTATCGTGTATACAGAAAACACATTATTGTAAAATCAATTCATTCTTGCACACCGCTTAGAATTTAAAAAATAATAATTATAATACACATCAATTTAAAACTAATACACTCCTAGAGTCAAAAAATAATTATATTTTTTCAAACATTTTTTCATGTCATATATTAATTTCATAGTATTTAAATTTTGTATTATGTAAAACGTACATTGATTACAAATATTATGAATAATAATAAAGTATAGTATATATTTATATAACAACTTTATTAATTTAAAGCAGACCGCCTAAAATACATAATTTGCCATATGATATAGTGTACTAATCATTACGTGTGCACATAAATTATATAAAGGAGAAAATAGGTACATTTAAAATAATAATAGTAATAATAATGTTACATTATACAGGAAAAAAATTGTGTAACAATATGGTTGTGCAGATAGAATATAACTAAGATTAACTGACAGTTTTAGGACTAAAAGGTATATTTTTCTAGAAAATAAACAATGATTATTGGGTAAAAAAAAGGGAAAAAAATGAAAGAATTGTTTATTTTTCTTCATCATAAATATATTTTTTTTTCTTTTGTAAATCATTATGTACGAAAAAAATCTAAATTAATATTTAAGATATATCAATAAAATTCTAATTATTATTAGGCCTGTAAAATAGTGGATTTTCGTTTGCTGAATGTGTAAATACGTCCCATTGTATTAGTTCTCTTAATCATTGTAAACGGATTTAAAAACATCCTTGAAGAATTCGAAGGGATTTCTATCTGAAATTTTCATATTACAGAACATAGTCAGTGGAGATTGTGTGAATGGGCCTGCAAAATAAATTAGTAAGCATTATATTTATTGATTGTGTGCGTTAGATTGCCCTAACATAAATTCGTAGAACTCCATTGTATATGTTACAGACAATGTAGGAAATCACGGCAATATGCACAAAGCTTCAACATTTTGGGAAATGTATGAATAATTATTTTCATACTCTAATTTCTCATACATTGACCGGGCATTATACAAGAGTCTCCGAAAAAGTATAAACAATAATATTTTAATTTTATATTTCAAAAATTAATTAATTAAATAAAAAATTAAATTTAATGATATGCCATTAGCAATTCATTGAAAACTATATGTAGAGATTTTAAATTACAGTTTACTCTTATTTTTTAATATTATCTTTTGAAATATTTAATAGTGTTAGGTAGTAAATAAAAATTATTTAATCTTATGATTGATACATTTTTATAGTCGTTATAATTATCCATATTATTTAAAGATCCTTGGATAATGTCCTATTATCGGCTAATGTTAACATTATCCAAGATGGCCAGACAATATAAACTTTTTCTTACTTTACCATCGAAAATCGGTCATTATACACCGTGCCACAGCATTGTATCATAAAGATACAATAATAGAATAGATAAGAATTTTAAATTTTAATATATACTCTGTTGACTATATAGACTATATAGGCAATATAGATAATCAAACATGATTCAAACGTTATAATATTTTAAAAAGGCCTTTATAATTTTAAAATTATATTTTTTTGTATACCACTATGGTAAATGATTAAATTATTAAATATTTAACTTTATTTGAAAGGTAGCTAATTAAAGACATATTAACCTTATACATCAAAGATAAATCTATTGTGATGCACCGTAATAAAACAGAACGTCACACTATTTAGTAAATGTTACAGTAGGTATTTAAAATATATTTTAATTTTTAACAGACATTAATTATACATACTATTTTCTAAAAATTCAGAATATCTTAGTCCCACCTCTAAAAGAAAAAAAGATATTGTCGTTTTTTTTTTTTGTATTTCTACAATGTATACTCTACATTATACATAATATCAATCAGTAACTCTTTAGGTTAAATTTAAAAATTATTTTATATTTAAAAAAATTATATTATTCGTAGGTACTTGAAACTTTTAATGTATAATATTGTTATATATTATACACACAATGACAATTTCAAATATAATGTTTTCATAAATAAATTATTTTTATAGCAATAGTATCATAAAACACAATTATAAATTGCTCTGACAAACAGTTTTTACTTTAAAATCAAATTAATTCAATATATTTGATTGTTGTTAACATTCTACGAAAATTAGATATTCACCTGTAAATAATAAATTCTCACTAAACGATTTTCTTGTTTTGTTGTAATTCAAAAACGACTAACCATAAATACATTAAAATTTCACAAAATGATTATATTATCATTTTCTATGCACGATAACATTTTCACAATATTTTGAATTTTTTTTTAACTATTTATTTGAAATTTTCAGTGTATTTTATATATTTTTTAACTATACTGATCAAAAATTTTTCTTATAAAAAAAATGTCAACATAATAATTTGTTTGTTCAGTAAATAATAATATTTTACACAATAATTCACCATTCCTCGGTTAATTCCGTATAGGTTAATTTTGGATTTTTATTTTATTATCATCTGAGTAAATAATATGTTTCCGAATTTAACACGCCGTTTAAGCTTTAGGCGTTTTGAACAGATGTATAATGTTATAATACGTGGCCTACGAAATAATATCAAGCCAAAACATGTTTTCGACAAAATCGATTTTGTTTGTTTTTTTTTTTTTTTTGATACAACCTAAAAACGAAAAACCGCAGATATACTTGATTTGTTCGCCAAATGTTTATATTCATTATATTAAATACCTACTTTTAAAAATATTTTGACCATTTATGAGATTAAATACAACGTAGAAGCTTTATGAATCAATAGATCACAAAAAATTATTGTCATAATATTTTTTTTGTAAAATTTCAAAGTTAGAATATTGAATATTTTTATTAAAATAGTGATAATCTGTTAATTATTTAATAGTTAAACATTCATAACGTAATACATTTTAGATTCTAAGTGGATTTCAAATTTCTTGAAAACATAATACAAGATTATTCTTTCAGTCAAAAATATTAAAAATCTTATAAAAAGTTCTTCATAACTCGTTGTAGCTAAGGGAAAATAAAAAAAAAGTTTGAGCGTAAGTCTCTAATAGTTTTATAAGCGTCAAAAGTTAAAATTTCGACAAAATACTTAATAATCTCGAAAATTTGCAATTTCTTTTTTTTTTAAGTAGGAAATTTATATAAAAATTTTAAAATTCTACACAAGATTTTCTATTAATTATTTTTTCTACTTTTCTAAAAATGATAAAGTTTATCGGAAAGTCAAATTAATTTTTCATAAGCTTTTGAAATCAGACATTGTATGTTCACTCGTTTTCTCCGGGAACGATTTTCTTATTTTGATGTAAATCAGAAAGAAATTAGTGGAGAAATTTGAAAATTTTACCAAATGTTTAGATTATAATTTTCAATACACCGAAATAGTTAAAAAATATTTTCACCGTTTTTGAGATAATTGTAGTCCTAATTAATTAATGGTTTTTTCTAAATTTTGTTTTAATATCGATAAAAATAATTTTGTTAATTTTAAATTTCTTGAAAATGTAATACAAGATTCCTTTTAAATTGTAATAATACCAGATTAAAAATGATAAAAAAAATTATATAGTCACAATTTTTTTTTTATATAAGCATTTAAAATTCAAATTTTGACCAAATAATTCATCGAAATCTCATGTGTTTGCATAATTATTTTGTAATTAAAAATGTATAAAATAATAAGTATTTATAGTTAAGGATTGAAAATTAAACACAATATTTTTTTGCAGAATTTAATAGTGTTACCAAAAAAATCAAAGAAAAAAATCTAGAAAAAATTATTTATTAGCAATAATATCATAGAATACACCTAGTTGTATAGGCTGACAGACCGTCTTCGCTCAGAATTGTTTATTGTATACAATGTTCTTTATCATTTAATTCAAATTTAACACATCCATAACAGTGACCCATAGGCACATAATATGTATAACAAATCGGTACCTACTTTATTTAGTTATATTCGAATATTTTTAATTACAATTTTTTTTGTAAATCAAATGCATAATCAGTAACAAATAAGAAAAAGGTCGGCAAGTGAATACCGCTCTGGTTTTCAAAAGGCGTCGAGTGGATGACTGTAATGAATATATTAAATTTTCATTCATCCATTTAAAATCACTTTATATGAAAATTGATTTTGATGGAAGATGATCTGACAACCTACATAATTTAGTGTAGTATATGATATAATTGCTATTTAAATAATTCAGTTTACTAATTATGATACAGTAGGTAGAATTCCTTTTTGCCGAAAACATTGCATTTGAAAATTTGATTGAGTGTACAAAATATACTTTAAAAATTTTATGCACCCACGAAAATTTTTTTTAAATTTCAACTAAATAACTATCATTATTATTTTTCATTTAAATATCTAAATTCGTCCATATTTGAACTTAAATGATTATTAAAATCAATTGTGTAAACATATATTATCTATATCGTTCGATGATATTTTTTTTTGGTATATTCATAATAAGTCTGTGGTGCTTAATAAAATACTGTGTAGGCTTTGCCCAATTCTTATAAATACACTTTTAATGGCTTTTTAGTCACCTTCTCTAATTATTAGTACATTTCATTCTTTGGTCCTTATTTTGTTAGTGAAGGGGTCTCTAAACATTTTTATTCAAGACCCACATAAAATAAAAAAAGCTCTTAACGGGCCAAAATGTATGAACACATATATTTTTTAATTTTATAGAAATATATATAATTTTAAATATTTAAAAAATAATTCTTACAATATGCCTACTTAAATATACTTAATTTTAATAATATATTTTTATTAATGAGAAGCATGAAATTGATGTTTTTTTGCCAATATTTTATCAAATTTAGGTTCTGGGTTACTCATTCCAATTTTCAAAATTGATTCCAAATGTTTGTCAGACATGGCTGATCTATATATTGATTTAACGTATTTCAATTTAGAAAAGGTTTGTTCGCACAAATAAGTAGTAGCAAATATAGGTATATATATATTTAATTGTAAATTATTTTAAATTTGGATATTGAGTATCTGAGAGAAATTTATAAAAATCAACCAAAGTCCCTTCGCTATATTTGATTTTTAATGCAACATTAATTTGCAAATCAATCGTTTCCATTTGTAGAGGGCGCTAGGCAACTTCTCAATATCACAAGGAAACGGATTCTGAAAAATACTGATTTTTCAGATTTGACGTCAAGGTCAGAAAAACGATGTTATAATTGGATTTTAAGTTCAGAAATTATTTTTTGAGCAAAGTTAGATACATATTTTTAGATTATTTACCGTCATTTGGCGGGCCGGTGAAAATTTGTTCACAAGCCGTAGTTTGGAGACCCATGGGTTAGTGTAATCGTTAGTGTAAGTCAAAAGGACAACCACTATATAAATTTGTAGAAGCCTTTGGCTGACACACAATTTACAGGAATCAAAATATTGAAGAGTTGATTAATTTTTCGATTTATAGTTTATATTAAGACTTTTAATATCATGTTTCAATAATTTGTATGGTAGAAGACTAAACTCGGAGGCTATATAAACATTTTACTTAAAATTAAATTAAATATATACGTACCCTCAACTACTTCCACTACAAAAAAGAAAAATAACAATAATTGTGATACTAATAAATTATTATTTTAAATGTACCTATCGTAAAATCTTAGACACGATTTTTTTAGAATTAGAAATTAGAATGGAATATATTTTATACTTTATAAACCCAGAGTCAACATGTTATAGAAGGTGAATAGCTAATGATAAAGTTATTTATGTCTCTAATATTGAGTGTAAACGAATAGATTCATACCTATAATGGTACTCGGTGGGTATGTAAAAATATAAGGATGGTGATCATGACAAATGTTATGATACATAAATCACATATATTGAATTGCAAAATAAAACAAATTAAAAAATATAATACAAAGTACACTTACAGCATTTCTCTAGAAAAAAATTATAAACTTATTCAATAAATAATATTATACCTTAAATAATTTACAATCCAAAAAGGGATGACTTTTATTGTATTTCTAAGTTAATTCAAAGTTAACAAAAGTTATTATAGTAACTAAAAAAAAAAAAAAATACATAGTTGATATCATATTACAACTATAGTTTATAATAAATAAGAACATAATCAACAATGGCCAGGTTTATAACTTGTAAGGTAAGTATTTCGGAGCTGCCTTGAGTAAATGCCATTGTCTTAGACAAAAATGTGTATGTATAATTTACTATAAAAGTGTTTAATAGGTAACTAAAATAGTCTTAAACAAATTATAAAAGTAAGAATATCCTGATTTTGTTAAACACACAATGCGTAATGACTGACCAATATGTTTCAATTGTGTTGTGTTAGGTTAGTTTTAAAAGAAAGTTATAACGATATTTACGAGTGCGATGGTTAGATAAATTTACAATTCATGTTTTATTTTTAATTCCTAATTGGGCTTTACTTGTTTAAATATAATAAAGAATTAAAATAAATTTGATAACATACCATCATCAGCTAGAATAAAATAAATAAAATATATTTATAATATTAGTTAAAACACTAAAATAGTATTTAAACTATAATAACATGAATTGAACTAAAAAATACAAACGCATTGTCTATGACCAATATTGAAATTGAATAAGTAACTTTTTTTTAAGGTTTCAGATAATTCTATGTATATAGATACTTCAAAAAAAGTTCACTACAACTATCTTAATTGAAATTAGAATTTATACACAAATAAATATATCGTATAAAATGAAATTTAAATAATGAAATTATTTTAAAATAATAACCACTTACAAAGATCAACTAGAAAGAAAATAATCGGGAATAATATATAAATATAGTTATAAAATATTCAAAAATCTTATAATTAAAATGGACAATTAGTGATTTATTTACAAATTTTTCAGTATATGGCCAACATTGAAATATAATAGTTTTTGGTAGAAATAAAAACAAACTCAATTTTTATCTCAATTAGTAAGTAACTTTTTATTAATTAATAAATTAACTATAGGTAATATCAATCGCTTTACGCTTCGTCGTCCCCACTAATGGCAACTAAGGAGGAAACGACCACACCGGATCTCTGATGGAGAAAGTGGACGAGTTACGAGAGCGGCGGACTCCGGTCGGCCTGAGAAAACGCCAGGAGTAGATGCAGCAAGGCAAACTGTTAAATGTTAAATGTTAAATTTTAATAATTGTAAGGGGGTAAGGCGGGGGATTGTCCCGTCTATCTCCATTGTGGCGGAAGTCTATGGTGTAAATAAATAACTTGTATTTAGTATGTCAAATAAACGATGGTAGCGTCGGGGAAGTAATGCGCAAGCAATTCCCGCGGTGTCATCGGTTTAAACGTAAAAAAAAAAAGGTGTATTATTATTTTATTTAACCAATAAATAAAAACACTCGTCGCGATTCACTGTTTTAGTATGTATGTGCGATACTAAACGTATATATCAAACTGTTGTCTATATGACAAAATATTTACCTATAATAGCCACAACAACTAAGCCCCTCAGCCCCCCCCCCCATTAACGCCCGTGCATTATATTGTTGGGACAAAAGGGCCATATCTATCATTACTCTGTAGCTCAAATAACTTGCCATATCATTATCATTAATAGTGTATACCATACATTTATAGTAGTTTCGCCAGAAGGGTCGTATTTTTATTATATTTCTGTACATTTATATACAATACATTTTTAATTGTAGGGCCAAAAAGGCCTTAAATCGTTATTTAGATCTTGTGTTAGCTGTGATTTATTGTGTTGTACAACTATTGTATATTATTTAAAATCATTTATTATACAGCAACTCATAATCAATCAAAACCTTGTTACCATTTTATTTTAGTATCTAAGTACACACACACATACATACACACATATACACACTACCTAACACACAATTTTTGTTGGTGAACCTGTCCAATTTTTGTTGGGTGTTGAGCATACACACACAAACACATTGGTCGATCAGTGTGTAATAAATACACAGAGCGCTACGAAGTATACTGTGACCGACCGCACGGACTAAAATTTCTCAGTACGGGTCCCTACAGCATTGGTATATTGCGTATTATTTTACACTAGCATTTTACAGGGCTATACCGATATAAATGATACACAGTGGACGGTCATGAAAATATGCTATTAGGATTGTTATACCAATAAACCGAGACCAATCAACAACTAAGTAGTTTGACCAAAGAGGTCCACGCATAGACGCCACTTTTTTGAACAAGTCTGTAGTGGCAAACGTACTTTACCCAACGACGTAAATTGGTAATATTTCGTATATATCTCACCACCTAACACTATTATTTTAATCACCCGGCAGTAGGCCCTCTTTTACTCCAAAATTTATAAAATAAATTAATATAAAAACTAAAGGAATAGAAATCGTACTGGACACAACGTGTTTTCCATACAAGCCGTGTCATACAAAGAGGGTGTACACCGTTTAAATATTATCTCGTAAAAACATAAACATTGAATGGTTCTACCGGATTTTTGTTTGTATTATGGATTCATGGATTCATTGAGAAGGATCGTTTTAGTAATTTAGTACGCATGTGTTACGTTACAATATTATAAACATAAAAAGTGAATTAAAATTTTAAAAAAAGACGTGGTCAGCTTTTGGTTTCGAGCTCAAGAATTTCGTTAAGAAAAATTTGAAATTTCACACGAATAAAATTATAAAACTACTATTTCAGTCAAACAATATAGAGTTACTGTTAACTTTATAATATATATAGTGTTATATAATAAACTATATTATATAATCCTAGTAGTTACTTACTTGGTATTTTTACTAGAAAAAAAAATATTTAATTATTTTAATAATAATTGTTTAAAAATTTTAAAATGTAATATCTTATAGTTTATTATGAATTATTTTGAATTATTTTGATTTAAAATTATGTAGTAGGAGATAATTTTTACAATTCAGAAACTCATTGTATTTTTATTGAACTACAAGATTCCAATAGCTACGTTTTTCAGTTGTCAGCAAAAAAAAAAAAACTCAACAAATAGCATTGCTGTAGTTGACTTCGAGTGTAATTAATAATTTTTGAGAGTGATAAAACTATTAGGTTTGGTCAGAAATCTCGAAAATTATATACAAGAATCGCAAATAACTTTAATTTTTATCTATTAATAACATTATCACTACATAATAGTAAATTTTACTTATGCCGAACTCTACCAAAATTCAAAATTTTAAAAAATCAAAAATTTTAAAAATCTATAATGGTTGCCATTAGTTACATAAAAAAAAAACAATTTTCATCGTGAATCTAATTTTTTTAAATTTTATGAATTTAATTTTGCCATAATATGTAAAAAAACAAATAAATAAATAATACGTACGAATATCTACTGTAAACGATAATGTTTAATTAATTTATAACTATATGCTTACTATTTTCTTTAAATATATTTTAGGCATATGTTTATATCATGATTAAAGTAAGAATTCTAGATTTCGGTGAAAATAGTCTTTCAGGTTGTTATAAAATGTTGGTCTCGGCTTTAACAAATAATTTATAATACTAAAGAGGTTACAGATAAATCAAATAAATATTGTGTGCCCTTCTAAATAATCATAAAGATGTGGATATACACAGCGAGTAATTGTGAACAAGATCGAATAGTATAACCACATTTATTAAGACGAGATATAATGTTATTATTGATCCGAAGTAATGATCTATACCAACTAGTTAAACAGTAAAATGAAAATGTATTTTATTAACAAAAAAACATTCACATACGTTATACATTTAAAATATAGTGAAAAAATGAAGTCGTGAACGTCACGCGTTATTCGTTAATATAAGTTTGATGAGAAAACTCGATAACTCTCATAACTAATAAATATTTATTTTATAAATTTTAATAATTATACATTTATTTTAGTCATATTTGACATTAGTCTTAGTACCAGCCATAGTATTTAAACCTTTGTGGAGTGTTCAAATAGACTCGAGACTTATTTGTTGGAAACAGTTGCTACAACTCTCAATTGAAAATAGATAATACTACTTAATGACCATTTTATATTTTAGCCTGTATTGAGTTAAATTATACGTTTGAATGTTAATCGCATAACATTTGCATTTTTGTCATTTAAACTGCGTTTCAAATAAATAAGGACCGGAATCAATCCCAAACACTGTGTTGTAAATAATTTTGGTTTTGTCATTTAGTCATTTCAGAAGAGGAGAAAGTAAAAATATGACAATCAACGTAACATATACTTACCAATTTGTACTGCAAAAAAAAAAAACATAAAAATATACAATAGATTATTATTATTAACAATTATATACAATATTAAATATTTTATAATGATGCTCAATACGATAATCCACTATAATTTTCTGTACTGTTAATGAAAATGTACAAATTTCGATGAGTGTATATTAATATTATTATATTACCATGTGCATATTTATGAGTATTATTAAAAACACCCTTATTATTATTTGTATGCTTCACGTATGAAGGGAATGGATGAAATAATTAATACTAATATACATTAATACAGTCTTGAAATCTCCCTCCGAATAAAATATTACATTTAAACAATATAAAAAAAAAAACCAAAACAAAAATGTATGTACCAAGATAACCTAGAAAAAAATAAAATAATAATAAATTAGGTACTGTAGAAAACTGTATTCAACAATTTAAATAGTAGACTTTAGTTTTAAAATTAAATGATAGATAAATTGTTTTAAAAATACTGGTTATAAAGAAAATTGTATAACATTAACATTAGACATGCAATCTACATTTTAAGTCACTATATTTGGTGTTTGTTCTATGTAGTTTGAAATAAATATAAAATAAGGGTCTATTATTTTATTGTGACATTTTGACATTAAATAACTAAAAAAATAATTGTAACAAAAATTAAATTAATTTGATTGTTTTCATTTATAAAGTATCCTATGTTTGTATTATTTGGATGACAATGGTGGAAATAACAATAATTGATTTAATTTACTATGAGATTCATAGGTATCACAAAAAGTAATACTATAGATTGCAAATACATAATACAATATAAATACAAAAATGACGTACGTTTCAATGTATCTAGATAATAAAAAAAAAAACAAATAGGATTATAAGTGGTTAATTTTTAATTTTCATATTAATTGGAATAAAACTAATTAAATGAAAATATAATAGATATATTACTTACCTGACTCTTCTATAATAAGACAAAAATAAAAATTAGTTAATAACATAATATGTTTTAAAATACACAACTATTAATAAATTTGATTATGATTTATTGAGGTTGGATCAATTAAATATAATTTGAAAAATTAATAAATTTATATAATTATTGTTTAATAGTTAATAGGTATAATTTATATAACTAAATGATAATTTAAAAATAAATTGTTGTTGTCGGCAAGAAAATTATACTTTTTGTCTCATATATAATATGAGATTTAATATTATAATAAAAAACCGGTTATTAATTATGAAAAAAGTTACACTTAATAAATTTAAATTACAATAATTTCAACCAATAAATGTGCTGAAATCATTAACGCATTAAAGATTAATGGCTTATAATTTATTATACACTTGAAAAATATTCTTAAGTCAACAGAATACATTAACCTTAATTACAAGAGTGCATGTATAAAATTATTTTAATATACTACAGTAGTCAGACGTTTGGATACAAAGCAGAGTAACAGCAATTATTTCTACATATTTAATCGTTTTAATATGGTTTATTTTAGGTGTAATCACCTGTCTTATAGACAAATTATAATAAAGTGACCTGTTACATAACTTATAGTAAACTACATTCTATAAAATAATAAATTATATTTGATTAACAAAAAAATAATGAAAATACCTACTCTTGTTTGCTAAAAATATATAAAAACAATTAATTACTATTATAAAAAGGTAAATTAGTTTTTATATTTATAAAACTAATTGCATTAAAAACAGATTTTTGGTGAATATCATAATATTTTAAATTTTCAATTTAAATGTATTAATATTATTTAAAGATTTTGTAAATCCAATTCAATTTTCATAAATACGATCTAAATTACTAACAGAAATTAAAGCAATTCTAATGTATCGATTTAAAAAAATATAAAGTTTTTTGATTTGGTAAAGATTTTACTTTGCAATGGCCAGATCTTCACATTTTTATATCAAACTTTTGAAAGTTCTTCAATATATTTTAGGTGCAAAACTTATTTTTCGTTCATAAAATGGTTTTGAATATTTGAATCTAATGACAAAATTATATGTGCTCAACCATAGGTATTATTTTTGATGCAAGTGATGACTGATCAACAATAGTAAACATAGTAATGACAATTTACTACACACACAAAGACAAGCAGTGGCGGCAAGGATTAAAAGAAGCATTTCCTAAACATAACACCATAATAATACTAAAGTTATAGTAATTATAGCCAAAATTGTAATGTGCCATCACAGCATTTTTGCGCCAATTATAAACGTATAACTATTACAGTAAGTACAATCTTATATAATTAATTATATTTGGTGTATTGTTTAATTGAAAACTATTGTTTTCGTTATATAATTTCAAATGCATACCTCTAATGGCACTTATGTAATCTATAGGTTTATCTGAAATTGTATTACTCTACTTTAATACCTACTACACAACATTATTTAATGTAAATTTGTATTGTAACTATATATTAGGGGACAAATTACAATTACAATTAACTTACTTTTAAAACCAGCATGTATAAGCATAATACCTATAAAATTTTTAAATTATATAAAACTATGCTTGATTTGCATAAACATTTTATTAATTTAATAGTTCACTTATCTCAAAAAAAAAACAATAATGAGTCTTGTTTACGGACAAAATCTTACGATTGATTTAAAAAAATATTCAGTGATATTTTACGATCTTTATACAGTCGAATAATCGACTAAAAATCTGCTACCATCATAGTTTATATTATATAAAATAACTTTACATATATAGTATATTTGAATAATTAATTTAAAGACTATATAATACAATCAATAATTGTTATATGTTAGATAATTATGAACTAACGAATCATATAAAAATTATTTTAAGATACCTTAATTATTTTTCAGTTTTGTGAATTTATTGGACCATCAAATACCACACTTATACTCTCTAAAAACCTAACCTACTATAAAAAAAAACCTACAAACAGCTAATGGCCATAGTTGCCGGGCTTAAGATCAATAAAAAAAAAAATTATAAATTTCAAGCATTATATTATAAGAATATATTTACTATATATCATAGTATATCATTGTATATAATATAATAATATTATATTATATCAACTTTTTAATTTTTTTAACTATGCGAAAATCATAAATATTTTATGCTATTATTTGTTTATAAATTATTATTTTAAAATATTACCATTACAACAGTCTGAAAACAAAATATTACATAAGTTATATTAATTAATTTTGTTTATTAACTACAAATTACAATAAAAGAATTCTCTGATAATAGTAAACTATAAAAATATTTAACTATCTCTCTGATTATTTTTAATAGATTATTCAATTTTAATACAACTATAATATAGGAGTAAATTATATGCTAAGCATATGTAGAAAAAAATTAATATTGTTATTGTTAATAACATTAATGAATTATTGCTTGACTATATCAAAATCAAATTCTAAAATTGTTTGGAATTACTGCTGATAACTATTAACACAATAAAAATATAATCATTCCTTATCAATAAATTAATCAATACTATAGATTGCAAATACATAATACAATATAAATACAAAAATGACGTACTTTTCAATGTATCTAGATAATAAAAAAAAAACGGTATCCGGTGAATTGGTCGCGAACAATTGATCGCCGGTGAATTGATGGTGGGCGAATTGGTCGTGAATACAATTGGTCGCCACGATAATTGATCGTCAAATGAACAATTTTAGTTTTTTAGTTATTTTATTATAATACTAGGTATATTTCCGATTTTTATGTTTTTAAAGTTTCTCATATATCTCAATATTAATAATCATACATTTTAATTTATAATTATTTAGAGTTGGAGTTGAAAATTGTGGGCTATTCCTTTTAAAAAGTCTATTTTACTCCTACTATGATAGTCGTCACATATTTTTATATTTTTTTCTGCGTGGTCTTTGTACTTCCGTTTAACACCCATCGTCATTCCTGCAATTAGTTGTTCTATTTGTAACTTCATAAGACTCTCCTCCCTTTTGAACGAATCTATACATTTCCATATAGTTGGATGGCATG